>LZPO01027460.1:268714-285056 GCA_001675575.1 Neotoma lepida | reverse complement strand
GGGCTTCCTCTGTCTTCCTATCATACGTTCATTCCCAAGATCACCAACCCACAGGTGTTCCTTTATATCCCTTGGATGCTGGATATTTCTGTCCATCCTTACACGAGCGAAATCTTTATTTTACTTTCTCTTCCTTATGTCTTTGACTTCAGATCAAATATGAGCTGTAACTTGACTTTAATTGAACTCAGAATAAATTATTACTGCTTTCATGTGGAAAACAACCAGAAAGGCTCACTTAACAATTGTTTTCCGTTTAGCTTGCTTTTCCTTGAAAAGACACCTCCTGCCAAGGGCTGTTCTGAGCACTTTGCTCACGGATGTTCCCTCAATTCTCATGGTGACTTAGGAGACAGAACTGTTACTATATCCATGATATAGATGAGGAAACTGGGACGGAGACAGGAATTACAACTTGCCAGCATCGGTAAGTTACAGCTAGAAAGTGGTACAGTTAAACAAAGCCAGGCAGGCCAGGATATCCCAACTGCCTACCGCCTGGGAGCCTTTTGTTTCACTGTGAGGTCCAAATTCAAGATGCTTCTGATATCACTTTAGTAGTCTGCGCTGAAAATGACAGAATCTTCAGGTTAGAACAGATCTTGTAGTCCAACCTAACATGTTCCACCCGTGCACTTTCTGGAACTTTCCAGAAGGATGGAGGTCTTCATTTAGCTCTGCTCGAAACCTTAACATAAATTAGAAATATAAACTGCTGATGGTAAATTATTGCATACTGAAAATATGCCACAGGGCTATTTTCTCCAAAATATTCTCTTGGCATTTTTATACCCAAACTTGTTTTTATAAATCTTTGTTTATAAAAAGTTTCACCATAATTATCTTAAGACACCTGTTTTCCTTTTTGCCTCCTTTGTGGTTGATTGGCTTATGTACAGAGAGGAAAGCACAATACAAATAAAAGGGAGAAATCATTGTGTCACTCATGGGTTTTTTTTTCCTGCTTTGGGGTTAAAAACTAAATTTATGTAGTGGCTAAATGATCCTTGTAGTATTTTCAGTTAATTTCCCACATAGACTTCTAAAAGCTACTGTGGTGCCATTTTCTCCCAGTGTTTCATAAAAAAAAAATCTGTTTGAAATGAACAGTCAAAAAAATTAGAACACAATAAATTATACCAAACAGAGCAACTACTTTGATATTCAATCCCCAATTACAATGAAAATATCAATCGCAGCTTTTTTTTAGGTGAGTTCGTAGTTTGTGTTTAAGCCCCAACAGGGAACAAAGTCCCAGGATCCTGTAATTTTAGAAAGACTTCTAAGTGCTTTATGTTACACAAAACTTCAAACACAGCATCATGGGAAAGACGGGCAGACCACAGCTAAGAGTGTAGACGCTGGGTCCAAGTGCTTGCATTAAGTCCCCGTAGTCCCTTCTCTTAGGATGCGGAGGACACTGAGTGTTCTTAGTCTNGTGGCTGGCGCTTTAGGTAACTAACCCAAGAATACTGAAGGTGTTATTGTCTGAAATCCTCTTAGAGGAAGACGCAGAGCTGGGCCTGAGAAGGACAAGNCAAGTTCCAGGTTCCGTAGCCTAAGATTTTTCTGTTTCCTCCAGTACATACTAAAATAAGGAGAGGGTGTCAGTGAACCTGTGATTAAGACATCAAAGTACAGCAGCAAAAACCAGAGCACAGGGAGGTGCATGAACATTTTAGGGTGGAGATGGCCAGGACCCATGTAGGTAATGATGTGGATCTCAGACCTGGAATGTTCCTTAAAAGCACTGAATGTTTAAGATCTGGTCCCTGGTCCACACGCTGCTGAGAAAAGGTAGAGACACAAGGGGCAGGAAGTAGGGGTGGTTTTAGATCACAGGGGGTGTTCCATCAGGGGCCGTGTGACCCTTTTCTCTTCCTCTTCTTGTCTTTCATTCATGACTTATAAACAGTTTTATTTCACCACACACTTCTCCCACATGCTGCGTGCCACCACAGGCCCAAAGGAAGAGACAACTGGCTGTAGACTGAAGCCATCAAATTAGGAGACACAAAATCCTTCTCTCTTTTTAAGTTCATGTATCTCAGGCATTGTTATAGTAACAGAAAGTTAATTAATGTAGAAGGATGTCCAGAGGCCAGAGATCCAACTCTCGAATCAGTAAGGAGACAAGAGAAGACACACACTGCAGATACCTTGAAGCTGAATAGTCTATGAGATTTTCCTTATCTAGGGACNGCTGGCTCAGCTTCTGATTACCTGGATAGAATCCTGGGGGATCACTCTGTCAGATGACATCAAGTAGATCATTTAAATTCTCTGAGGAGCCTGAGGCCCAGAGAGATGTCTTCAGTTGATAAGTGCTCGCCATGAAAGCACAGGACTGTGTTCAATGCCCAGCACTCATATAAAAAAAACTGGGTGTGGGAACCTGTGCTTGCGATCCCAGTGCTGGGCAAAAGGAGAGAGGGGAGCTCCTAGGACTCACTGGCCAGCCCAGCCTAATCGACATGTCCCAGCTCGCAATGAGAGACTGGCTCAAAAAAACAAGGTGAACCACTTCTGAGGAACAACATTCAAGGCCTTCACACACATGCATGCATGTGCACACATGTTCGTTCCCCCCCATACACACTTCTCCTAACTTCAGTTTCCTCACAGCAGTGTTTTTTTCTGACTTCCACAGGTCGTGGAGACTTTTTATGCAGAATCTCAGTGCACTATCTACACAGCTGCTGCGTTTTCTCACCGTTAGCCATATCTAATAATACAATTACTGACTTCCCAGGACTGGGCAGTCGGGGCCTGGGAGGCTGATGGCAAAAGTGATCAGCCACATTGAATAAAATCCAGAACCGGCTTTCGTTTCTCCACTCCTGGTCCTANCTTAAGGGTAGACACGTGGCCTAGGCCAGCAAAGTCCCAGGCACTGATCTAGACTGATCCCCTCACCTTGCAGTATTCAAGGACTCATGACACGCATGTGTGACTATGTGATATCACATGCTCAGTAAAAAAAAAATCTCCTTATAGAGAAAAGGGAATTCCTTCTAGAAACAACTAGGATGGAAGAATAAAAGTGGGGTTTCCTATACGTATTTCAGTACAGAGACAAGTGTGGAGCTCACTGTGTTCAGTGACGTGGTCAAAGTTTAGGGCACTATATACTGTGCAAAGATAGACCACAGTTTTCATTTTTAATGCTCTGGAATATCTCTANATTAAAAAATTAAAATATAAGAATTTCTTGAATGAGGCATGATGCCATCTTTTTGTACTACATTGTGGAGTTTTCTATATTAACAAAACAGTTACTTTTGTTCAACTGAATAATGGCATTAATCAAAACGAATGACAGAAGAGTGACAGCAATTTCAGAGCCAGCAAGGGTCTGACCAAACGCAACCTGGTTCTCTCAGTTGACATACAAGGCAGAACGTGTTTCCGTGCCATCAGGGCCATCGAAGGCTCTTGAAGCCTTCAAACTTCCTTTGCTTTGTGTTTGTTCCACGAGGTTCTTGACTAATATGATGCTTTTCACTGAGCTTTCTCTAGAGGCAGCTGTGTGTACATGATAAACTAATAATAATTAATATGATTTTCTACATTTGACNCAAAATGGGGTGAATTCACTTCATCTTAGTTTGGGTTTCTATTGCTGTGAAGAGACATCATGACCACAGCAACTCTTCTAAAGGAAAACATTTCATTAGGGTGGCTTACATTATCAGAGGGTTAGTCCATTATCACCATGGTGGGGAGCATGGAGGTGTGCAGGTAGACATGGTGCTGGCTACATCTTGATCAGAAGGCAACAGGAAGATGTTCTGAGTGTCTCACTGAGGGNAGCTTGAACAAAAGAGACCTCAAAGCTCACTCCCACAGTGACACACTTCCTCTAACAAGGTCACACCTACTTCAGCAAAGTCACACCTCCTAATAGTGCCACTCCCTTTGGGGGCCATTTTCTTTCAAATTGCCACGTCTTTTACTACGGAAAGCATGTCTGGTTTTTGTACTAGGCTGTAAATACCATGAGGGTGAAGTCTGAGGCAGATGATTTTCTTTCCCCGGTGTCTCAAGCCTGGCAGGTATTAGAAAGGAATGGAGAGCTGCAGAATGTCATGGTCGCATGTTTAGGTATATTCTGGATAGAAACATCTCCCTCTGAANCACCATTGGGGTGTATTCTATTATAACACAGACTCCCAATGAAGTGAGTGTAAAATCCTAACTATGTTGATGGATATAAGCTTGTTGATGCTCACTGACACTTGGGTGTACACAGTGGGCACACACAGAGTTTAGAAAAAACATTTGAGATTTTTTTCCACAATGTTAGGACATTCTATTATTCATTTGTATGAAAACCAATGGTGTCCAAAGTTCCTTCTTCAACCAAATGTATGTTGACATGACAGTTAAAACAGATGATGCAAATGTATCCATGCAGAATATTCTGGGTATCTAGTTTTATGGTTTGGACTATATTACCCAGCAATATTTCCAAGTAATAGCAGGCGTTATTGTTTCTCAAAGGTTTCTCAAGTTTCTAAAACACTTGGCTAGTGCTTTCAGCAATTGCTGTGCAGTTGGTAAGATGCTGATGTACCCTCAGGTTTTGAGTTTGAGTAGAGGCAGAAGATTTTCTGTGGTCCTCCCAGGCATGCCTGGATTAGACAGCTTCATCTTTGCAAATAGGAGATATCACCAATTCAAGAATTGCTACAGCCGGGCGGTGGTGGCGCACGCCTTTAATCCCAGCACTCGGGAGGCAGAGGCAGGAGGATATCTGTGAGTTCGAGGCCAGTCTGGGCTACCGAGTGAGTTCCAGGAAAGGCGCAAAGCTACACAGAGAAACCCTGTCTCGAAAAACCAAAAAAAAAAAAAAAAAAAAAAGAATTGCTACAGCTTCCCCAGTTTGGTAATAGTAGGGACCATTATTTCCAAAATGAAAAACAAAAGCATTCAAACTCGGAAACATTAATACTGTGAGACTGTAGAGCTGNCTACATGTGTGGTGTCGGGTTGAGAGGAGGTTATAAATACAGTAAGTTTACTTTTGACTACCTTTCACGTTGGCTTTATTTTTCCATTTGGGAATTTTCCTTGGTCACTCTTTGCTTTTTAATTAAAAAAAAAAAAGAAAGACACCGTTCATTGTGATGTGCTTTAACCAGATATTTGCTAAGTCAGTGTCCTACCATCTATGATGGCCTGGGATATTTGTGGCCCTCAAGATTGGGGGTAGAAGTGGGAGAACCTGTACCTCCTTACCTTAATAATTACCCTCTTTTTAGTAATTGGAAAAATAATGATTCAGGTTAAAACTGCTTGATGCTTCCTGTCTACCAAATAGTTTCCCATAAATGTTCATTTTTTTTTCTTATTTACTTATACTTTAAATAATTGAGACCAGGTCNCATTATATAGCCCTGGCTGGCCTGAATTCATTATGTAGACCAGACCAGCCCCAAACTCATAGAGATCCACCTGCCTCTGCTTCCTGAGCACTGGGATTAAAGGCATACACCTCAGTGTCCAGTCTTTTCTTTCATTCTTCCTTCTATTCTTTTATATCTTTTTTTTTGGTAATTTCTAACGGCAACCCCTACCACTCAAGACAAGAACAGCACTGGAATAATCTGTGACACACATTACATTGAAGGTGTCTTTCTTCTTGGAGTAACCCATCCATTACAGCTGGTTTGTGGGCATGCTGCCCAAGGGAACCTGCTTATTGGTGATGAGGATGTNTATGACGAAGTTGGTGGGTCTGACACCAACAAGGAGTAGCCTCTGGTTATGGGGACAGCCCTACTCCTTCAGTGACCTTGTTTCCTTGTCCGTTGTATTGCTACAAATACAAGTCAGCCTGTGCTAAATTTTTCACAGTATTTCACATCATTTTTAAACAATCCATAAATATAAAGCATTGTTATCATTCTTTCAAAAAAAATTGAGGCCTGAAGAGATAAATCCAGTTCCTCAGAATGTATTTTGAGAGGACAGTGTAAAATTCAGACTGATGTTTTACTCACTAGAAAACACCAATGCTCACCACATCTCATTCTTGTTCACACCACCTCAGTATCTGGCCCTCACTCACCTCCATCACCCTATGACCCACGACTCTAAGTCTCTGTTGTGTCTTATTAGGGCTTCCACCTGCTGGTGAAGGGGTGCAAGAAGGAAAGGAACCGGTTCCTCTGTTCTCCATCTACCCACCTGTTTCGCCTCTCGTCATACAAACTCATTTAAGTCTTCATCATCACTGAGAAAGAACATCTCCACGTTGGAATCTGCCATCGTGAAGACTTTGTCTAAGCTAAATTCAGAAGTTATCACCCAAACTGATCAAGTTGTCCCAAGCCTGTGTTTATCATGTATGAATTTGAGTAGATAACGCTCCATTCTACTCTCAGTTTCTCCTCTCACAACATGCTGAGGGGTCGGCATGAAGTGCACTAAATTATAATGGTGAAAAATTGGAAACAATCTGTGCCAGAGATGGGGCTTAGTTAAGTAAATGATGAGACACCCATGCATTACAATAGCACGTGGTCATAAAANGAGATTTTACAAGGAATATGCAATGATTTGAAGAAGTGATCATGAAATATTAAGCAAATAAAGAATATTTCAAGGACTTTCGATATATCCACCAGCCCCTTGTGCCTATTTAAATTTTAATTAATTATAATTCAATAAAATTAAAAATTTAGTTCTTGAGCCACACAAGACACATTTCAAGTACTCCACAGTTGTCATCCTGGACAGGGCAGATTGAGAATATCTATCAACTGCAAAAGTAAGAAACAAATGTAGACGGCTCCATTTATGTCAATGGATGTGTGCACAGAGAAAGATGTTAGCAGGGAATACACCACTTAGTGATTATGCTAGTGTTTAGTGGGTAGGAGTGATAAGAATCAGGCAGATATTTTCTGTAAAGATCTACACAGTAAATATTTTAAATGTTATGAGTACTATGCACAGTGTTACAACCATTGAATTCTGCTATTCTAACGGAGAAGCAGTGTGTAAGCTAATAGACATGGCTGTTCTAATAAAACTTTATTTATAAGAACAGGTGGAACATAGTATACATCTATAATCCCAGTACTTCAAAAGCAGAGGCAAGGCCAGAGAGAAGGCTCAACAGGTAAAGGCCTTTGCTTGCCAAGCCTGAAACCTGAGTATGATCCTTGAGACACACATCATGGAAAGAGAGAACTGACTCCTGCAAGCTGTCTTCTGGCCTCCACATGTGTGCCATGGCACAAGTGTACTTATGTGTATACACACACAAAGAAATAAATGGAAAACAATTGCTTTTAAAGAAGCAGAAGTAGGAGCATCTTGAAGCCAGTTTGGGCTACATAGTGAGGCCCTGTCTCAAAAGACAAAACCAAGAACAGACAAACAGCCTCCAATTCGGTGGCTTCTTGAATTGGATCCATAAGTCATGATTTGTTCACTCCTGACTTAAGTGAGAGCCTTTTGTGGCTTTCTGTGTACTTACTCAAATTTGAATTTTAAAAAATAACTTGTGTATTTTTTGTTCTAAACTACGACTCACTAGAAAAATGCCAGGTATGTATGGACACTGTAGTGTCGTGGGTCCCATAGCACTTGCACTTTTCATTCCTGAAGTTTCAGTTGCTCAGTCTACTACAATCTAAAATACAAAATGGAAAATTCTAGAAATAATAAAGCCATAATTTAAAAGTAACATTTATTGTAGTAATTATTCTATTTTACTACTGTTGTTAATTTCTTAATGTGACTAATTTATAAATTAAGCTCTTCTGTAGGTGTGTCTATGTAGGGAAGAACACTGTGCATGAGNATTTGGAACAATCCTTGGATTTTGGTGTCCAGAGTGGGTCAGGAACTGTATCCCAGTGGCTAAAGGAAGGCAGAGACCACACTGGGGTGTGTATCTCCAGGTTCAAAAGCATGGTGCAAGCAGATGTACCTCTCTGCCAAGCAATGCTGAACTATTTAGTCTCTTGCACACCCTCTGACCCGTCCTGTGCACTCAGGACCTGCCTGCTTCTCACCCTCTCTCTGCTCCTCTCCACACAAAGAGCACCTACATTATCATGCTACTGGAACACTTTTGCTGAANGTATCAGTCACTTTATCTTTGGAGAGCAGTCCCTGGGTGTTTGTTTCTGGGTTGCTGGATGGAAAGGTACACTTGAGAAACAATTCCTAGAAGAAGGCAGCTTCTGAGTCCTTAAGTCCACCAATTCCCTGCATAGGACCTGGGAAAATAGTGGGCAATGGACACGCTGTGGGCCTGAGTTAAAGAGCCCTGGCAGGCATACCTGGTGACTGCTCTGAGCCCAGGTGTGCAGTGGGCTTGCCACATCAAGCTCCTGGAGTCCTCGGAGAAGAGTTCCAGGGACAGAGCACCTCCCAGGATATGTACTCTACCTACACATGGGGTTTTGGAGCTTGACTTTTACAAACGGGATTCTGCCCCGTTGCTGCTGCAGCCTACAGGTGAGGAAAAAGCAAAGTTAGTTTCCACAGATTGGCTATAGCCATGTTCCTTTGGTTTTAAATGTTATAGTATTGTCATTTGAAATCTTGAGCCAATGTTTAAAAACCAAAAGAGTTCATACCCAAAATTAGGAAAAAATAATAACAGCACAGGCAGTCCCTGCCTTCTCAAAAAAATTAGAAGTTTTGTCAAGATTCATCTCAGAGTCTCTTATGAAAACAGTTAGATGGTGCTAAGGAGAAACGATGTCTGTGCCCAAGACCCCACTCCCACTTTCCTGGCGCCCTCTGTCCATTCGTGTTGACTCTTGATGCAAGACCCCAAGACTCATGGCTGATTGGGTCCTTGCTGGTTCTCACAGTCTATTGGATTTCCATTACATTTACAGTAGTTAGTACTAAAATTGAAGTGAAACTCAAAGTCCTTTCCCTAAAGTTTTCCCGAGGTTATGATTGTCTCAGCCATGAATTTTCTGCTATGTTAAGTGACAGAGTGACCAGCTGGTTTTCTCATAAGCAAAGAAAGCTGCGGAAGCCACATCCCAGCCAGCAGGTATTCCTCCCAAGAGCACCGTGGAGGAAGCTCCAGGGACGCTCTCTGAATCTCTTTGTTTCTTTCCCACGTCTGGGCAGAGGGCTATAGTTTATTTTCAGACCACCTACCCTTTCTAAAGTGACCATGGACAGAGTGTTCGAGCAGAGGTGACTTCTGGACCTTAGTGTGTGATNTGTTGATTAACTCTGGACTCTCACTTTTTCCCAGAATGGAGACTGGAAAGTGCAAGGTGGTGTTGCATTGTTGTGACTCTAAGTGGTTTATTATATTAGTCAGGGCTCTCTAGAGGAACAGAACGGGTGTAATGAATATATATATATATATATATATATATATATATATATATAAACAAAGATTTTTTTTTAGGCTGGCTCCCGTGAAGCTTCCATGGCTTCACGGGCAGGATAACCCAACAGTGGCTGTCTGCACACTGAAAGGGCTGAGAACGCAACAGCTTGTCTGTCCCATCTGGCAGTGGAGGCCTGGGTATTCCTGGAGAGTCACTGGTATTCAGTCTACATTAAAGGCCAAAGAAGCTGGGTTCTAATGGCAGGAAAGGATAGAGGCGGGGGCTGCAGCGATAGGACAGGTGCACTAACCAGCAAGATGTGAAGCGCGTCAGCAAGCAGCATTGCCTTCCCCCGTATGTCTGGGCCTCCACAGGAAGGTGCTGCTTATGCTGCAAGAGGCTTTCCCTCTCTCAGCTAATTGTTCCTGGAAATGCCCTCTCACACACACACCCAGAGGTGTGTTTCTTTGTTTATCCTAGAGCCAATAATTTTTTTAATTTTTTTTTT
Source organism: Neotoma lepida (assembly GCA_001675575.1). Classification (NCBI taxonomy): domain Eukaryota; kingdom Metazoa; phylum Chordata; class Mammalia; order Rodentia; family Cricetidae; genus Neotoma; species Neotoma lepida. The sequence continues at coordinate 275,225 of LZPO01027460.1, read as the reverse complement.
TTGAGACAGGGTCTCACTATGTAGCTTTGGTTGTCCTGGAACTTAATATGTAGACCAGGCTGGCCTGGAACTCACAGAGATCACTTGCCTCTGTCTCCTGAATGCTAGTATTAAAGGCATGTGCCATTACACCCAGCTTAGCATCAATAAATTTAACAGGCAACATTAACCTCTACAACAATAACATTAACAGTTCATGATAAACATGTACTTTGAGCAAGAAATAAATCTGTGTTGCTTTGAGGCACTGACACTTGGAGTTATTTTTTATTGCTATATAGCCTGGGCTAACCTGACTCCTATGAAGTTCCTTCTACCCCAAGATCCGGCTCTCTCTCTCCAGACTATTTCCAGGATCCAGTCACACCTCTCCTCTGTAGGCGGACTTTTCTGTCCCACCTGCAGGCTCCCAAATAACCACATGGAGACTTCTTATTAATTACGAAAGCTTGGCCTATAGCTTAGGCTTGTTTCTACCTAGCTCTCATAACTTAAATTAATCCATTTTTATTAATTTACTTTCTGCCTGGTGCTTCATTACCTTTGCTCTGCCCATGCTGCTTTCCTGCCTCCTCCGTGTCTGGCTGGCAACTCCTTGCACCTCCGCCCTTTTTCTTCCCAGGGTTCTCTTTGCCCCCCAAATCCTCCTAGCTATTGGCCATTTAGCTTTTTATTAAAGCAGTCACAGTGCAATGTCTACACACAGTGTAAAGGAATATTCAACACCACTCCTCTCTCTGACACCCTTCCCTAGAGGCGAAGCATCAAGTCAGGGTACCACTGAGCCTTCCCAGTCTGTCCATTCCCTGCCATCCTCTATCCTGAACTTTGCCCTTGCCCTATTACATAACAGATTGCAGGTCGCATGTTCCCACTTTGAATAATTCATCTCCACAGACTCTCAGTATTTCAGTCAGAACATTTATTTCTTTCATTTTAATATTTTATCATTTTTGTCCTAAATGTATGACCTCAACTGGCTGCCATGCATTTCATTTCTTCTTGCCTTAAATATTTTAAAAGTTTCAAAGTACAAACATTACTCACAGAGTATAACAGAAAACGCTCCATTTTAGTTCTGTACTGTTTAATTATAACTAGCTGTCATTAAGATGGCTTCTCCCTGTTCTGAGCTCTTCTTGCTTTGGCTGCAGTCTTCATCTCTCCTGAAATATTTTAACACTCGGTACTTGGCCACAGTGCCTGTTGCTGGAGGGTGAACTCTTTGGCACCAAGACCTCTGGGCCTTTTCCCATATTAAACTGCCAAGGCTTTGGGAAGCAGCAGAGCTGGTACACTCGCTGAGGACTAGAAATCAAAGTCACGAATCAGAGGCCAGAGAAGGCTTGAGCGATGAAATTCACTCCCGGGATTTGGATCCCAGATGTCTCCCAAAGGCCTATGTGTTAAAACCTTGGCACCCAGACCTGTGCTTCTGGGAACTGGTGGGATCTTTAAAGAGGGGGACGGTCCAGTGGCAGGTCCTCAGTTCACTGGGGGTGTACTCTCAAAGGTGATTGTGGGACCCCAGCCCCATCCTCATCATCCTTTTGGTTCCTTGATTCCTAATGTATGTGGGTTTTCTCTTCATGTAGTCCCACCATGACATACTGCTTCACCACGGGCCCAAAGCAGCAGCCAAACCAATTCAGAACCTCCAGAAATCAATCTTTCTCTTTGTAAGTTGACTGTCTCAGATATTTTATTATGGTGACAGAAAGTTGACCAAAACAATCATTCACAGAGAAATGTTAACATCATTGTTTAATAACANCTCTGACATAAAGTCCCTCTTCAACCTGTACGGGCGATAGTTTAAGAACTTTAGTAACCATTGCTGCCCTCAGAAGAAAGGTTCTAGTAATTCTGAGTGCCAAAGATAAGGCAAGGGGGGGGTGGTAATTTGCCAGTTGCTCGGTTTCCCTAACCCCAGGGACAGGGAGGTTCTGGTTACCACTAAGATTGCATGCAAACAAAGATGGCTAGTTGCAGGAAAGGAGGCCTCTCTCCTCAGCATGCTCACTCACTCCTTTGTAGTAGAGTTTGCTTTTTCACACAGTCCGGGGTAAACGTGGCAACAGTGGTCCTGCAATGCCCCGCCCGGTTATCAGCTTCAAATGGCTGCACTTACAAACGATGAAATTCCTTGGCTCCTGCTCTCTTCCAGGACTTGCTTGTATCTTTCCCCTAAATTCAAACATACTGGTTTGACACAAGATCCACTCTCTTCATGGATTTCCTCAATGGGTTTGGTCACATTAAGGTCATAAATGTGTCTCAAATCATTACTGCCGCTTTACAGAATGCCGCAGTAAGTCATACACAGGAGTCTATTTGCCTCGTGGAGGCTGCAAGGTCGAAAACAAAGGTCCACTTCCAGTGAGAGCCTCGTGCTGTGCCGTACATGTCATGGAAAAAGGCAGAGAGAAAAATGGGGCTCAACACTCCCTTTCAAGTATTTCACACCATTGTAGAGGTTTGAGTGCAAATGTCCCCCACGGGCTCACGTGTTTGAACACATGGGCCCCAGGTGGTGGTGCTGTTTGGGGAGGTTGTGGGCCCTGTAAGAGGTAGAAGCTTGTGGGAAAAAATACATCAAGTGTGTGTGGGGGGGGGCTTGAAGTTTTACAGCAGGCCCCTTTTCCTGTCTGTTCCCTCTGCTTCTTGCTCCATCAGGATGTGAGGAGAGGGTGTTGGAATTCCTGACCACTCCCTCAGCTAAATGACGGCACATGCGCAGTTCAGTAGCCAAGCAAGGGGCTTTATGTTCTACATAATCCGTGTGCTGTGTGATCAAGTAATTTGCAACAGAGTGATCATGCATCCATGTGCATGCATGGTGTAGCTCTGTAAGCCCATATGTGCCTGTGCAGGGGAATCCCTAAGAAGTGAGTCACAAGCCGGGTGGTGGTGGCGCACACCTTTAATCCCAGCNCTCGCCAGCACTCGGAGGCAGAGGCAGGCGGGTCTCTGTGAGTTCGAGGCCAGCCCGGGCTACCAAGTGAGTTCCAGGAAAGGCGCAAAGCTACACAGAGAAACCCTGTCTCGAAANAAGTGAATCACAGACTCCTCTTCCTCTCTCTTCTCCTTCCTCTCTCTCCCCATGCACGTGTCTTCCACAGGCCTGGTCACATTCTGTCCTGTCTCCCTCTTCTCCTAATAAAACTCTGATAATAAGTTCTGTTGTACCTCTAACTTTTCTCACAAGGTAATAGCNCCGCGGCATTAAACCAACAGAGGGGTCTTAGATTTTCTGTTTCCTGACTGTGAATGCAGCTTACTGCCCTGGTTGCCGTTCCTTCCCCAGTATGGAAGACTGTAGTAGCCCAGGAACAATTAGCCCAAATAAACAGCTGTGATAAAACACCCTAACAAAGAAGCAACCAGGGAAGAAAGGGTTTATTTTAGTCCACAATTATAGGTGTCAGTCTGTCACTTCAGGGACTTCATGGTGCAGGGGCTTCAGATAGCCAATCACATCACAGCCACAAGAGCACAGGGAAGTGAGTGCGCACATGCTCAGGGATCAGTCAGCTTTCTCTACTAGGTGATCTTGGGCTGGGGAGTAGTACCACACACTTTCAGACTGGGTCTCCCCACTTCAGTTTATGCGTTATCATAATAATCCCCCACAGATATGCTCAGGCCAACCTGATGAAGACAGTGCCTCACTGAGACTCACTTCCCAGGAGGCTCTGGGTTATACCCAGCTGACAATTAAAACTAACTATCCCAGTGGTCTTAATGCATTCATGATGGCAGAGCCCCAGTGACCTAACGACCTCCTAAAGGCCCCACCGCTGATCCTGTAACAATAGCAATCAAGTTTCAACACCAGTTTAGAGAGTGTCTTCAAACTGTGGTGTGCTGTGCTCAGTAACTTCACACTTTGATGGGCCGCAGAGGTCACTTCTGTCCTGTCACCTCCATCTGATCCTCTCCCTCTGCCTCCCACAATGCACATGGGCAGCTCCTGGACTAAGTGGTCCAGTTTCTGCTCATAATGAACCTAACAGGCTCAGCAAGACCCTGTTCAAAGATGTTCTTCTCAGAGGAGCTGCAACCGAAGCAACATTGTCTCTTTGTCACAATACTCCATCACTGATATTTTGACTGAATTCTTACCTAAACCTTGGCCAGAGAGGTAATACCTAAGAATCACACCTATTTTGTTGTCTTAATTTGAAGAACATATCTAAAATGGGGATAGTGTAACTCATTTCAACCCTAATAATCTGAAGACAAAGAGGAATTATTAACAAAATATTAGCAATTTAGCTAAATCAGCATTGTAGAACCTACATACTCTAACACTGGAAGCAGAGGGGCTTTGGGCCCGGATTACTGAAATGCTCCACACAGCCAGATAGCTGTCCCTCCTCACACTGCACCGACCTCTCTGACTATTTAAGGCTCCAGCTTGCCAGGAACTAAGCAGTAACTTCCTGAAGCCAAAGAATAATTTTCTTTATATGTGTTCTTCATTTCTTGGCCTTGTAAGTCTCTTATCTCCATTTCTTCTTTATAAAAGGATGCTGGGTTGTTTCCTTTCTCACCACGACTAATGTTTGAGTGATGGCAGCCGGTGTCCCCTATCTCCAGCTGAGCCCCTTCCAAAGCCATTTGTCTGTAGNTCAAGCGCCATCGGCTCTATGTTGATGCTGTGGCTTGGTAGAATCTAACTGTAGCTCTGTGTAGTACAGTAAACAGAACAGAAGGATGGAATCACCTCCTTCATGTTCTCTGACGGCTGGTTTACAAACTGATGGAGATGTGCTGGTGGACAGATTTAAAGAAAATAGACTGGATCAACTGGTTTTACTCTAGTATAAGTCAAAGTCCAAACTGGTCTGCATCTTCTCGCCCCTATCGCCCTCCTCAACACACATCCATAAACCAACTCCCATCCTTTCCTCAGCCACCACTGTCTTCCCTCTCGGGCCTTNGAGCTGCTTAGCCTGGCCTGCAGAGATAGCTCAGGGGCTGAATCCACAGTGTTCTTCCAGAGGACCTGAATTCAGTTTCTCTCAACCACATCAGGGGATCTGATGTTGCTGGCATCTACAGGCACTACCCTCACGTGCATGTACCCCCACCACACACTTGTACAAAGTTAAAATTAATAATACTAGAGGCCTTTTTTAAATGCTTGAGCAAATTATAAATATCACTTTTGGGGTCCTTGCTTAGACTCCCCCTTAAAACACACCCTTTCCAAAGTGAAAATACCATTCCAACACAAGACTGGAAATACACTACAACTTCAGTCTGGCCTTGCTTGTGTGAGCCACGTGGTGAAACATTGGTACATTATTGGGTCTTCCGGTGTAAACAATGGGATCTCCCTCAGAATGCCCTAACACTAAAGTGCTTATTTAGCTCACATTTTCATTTCAGCCTTGTTAGCTTTATCACTGACAGTTCGACCTTGAGCAATAGTTTCACCATGTGGTGATCCCAACCAGACATCACATCTGACCTTGGCTTGTNTTCAATTATCTTCCTAAGTGTCCACTCTTCCCACAGGTCCAGTTGTTTGCAGGGATTCTCCTACTTGCCCCAACGGCTGATTGAAAATAAAAAGCCTGGAGAAGATATTGACAGATAATTAACTGCGTGAAGTGTTCATATATGAATATCTCATTTTAAAAGCGCAGTTTTACAAGCAACCAAACTTAATTGCTCTACAGCGCCATCTAGTGACACCACAGCCCAATCCATCATAGCCCATTGAAGACCTGTTTTCTTGGTTATCTTCAGGTCCTAAACAGACAGCTTTACTGCCTTTCCCAAGTGCCCCTGGGCTTCACACACAGAGTCCATGTGAATGAATCGATGCAAACTTACCCAGTCCTCTTCCATTTCAGAAGTCGATTATAATTCTTCATGCTTTCCAATTCTTCTGACTAGACACCCTTCTGCCGTCCATTTCTCAGGGTTCACAACAGGTCTGTATGTCACTATGTGTGCTGGCTATGCATCCGACTCTGATTCAAGCATTATGAGATGAGTGACTTCTTTGATTTTCACCCAGGCCCAGACAAAGGGCTGCTGCTCATATCTACATTCCACATTTGTGCAAAAATAAGACACGTTGTTGAGTGTTACACAGCTAGTAAATATTTGTCTTTTCTGAGTATGTATTCTTTCTGTCTTATCAACTTCCCATTTCAAAACTTATTCCAGGGAATAAGAAAAGAAGAGAATTGAGATTGTTGAGTAACTTTCAATATCAAGCATGGTTCGTCTAAAAAGTTATAGAAATTGCTTCTCTCAGATCAAGTTGGAGAGAATTTGCATTCCTTCTGAAGGCTTGAATTTGGCTACAGGATGGGTGTTTTGTTATTTGGAGATCTGAGAGCCTGGCTCGGGAGTGTCAAGTACCTATAATTAACATGGAAAGATTAGAGTTCATGAGTGAGACAGGAGGGTAAGACAATAATATGAAGGATAGCTAGATGATGATATGAAGAAGGATGGATAGATGATGATATGAAGAAGGATGGATAGA
>LZPO01027460.1:238201-253695 GCA_001675575.1 Neotoma lepida | reverse complement strand
ATGGGACAGTCTCTGTGTGATGAGACAGTCTCTGTGTGATGGTGGAATAGAGTAGCTGCGCCTGCATTCTCACCTCCACTGNATGACCTTTGACTCCACGGGAGCCAGCTTCAGTAGTTCCCAGTCTGCTTTCCCCAGCAGTCAGCAGTCCACATCACTATCAGCATTGCAAGGGGATCAAATGTCCTCACCCTGTTGCCAGGTTCCAACGACCAGTGCCTACTTGCTACTTTTTTCTGGAGTACCTCCCGACAGACCGACGGTTTACATTATACTCAAATTCGATGAAAATCCAAAGCTCTTATGAAGGACCAAGGATGCAGTGATGTAAAGGAAATGCGTGCTTTCTGTATTTGCTGTGTGACCTTTCCTGTGGAGATGTGAGAAAGGTCCCTGGATGGCTCTTCTCAGTGCCAACCTGACTACATCTGGAATGAACTAAAACCTAAACAGCGGGGTACACTTGTGAGAATTTTTTTTTCTTAATTAAATCATTTAAAATGGAAGCCTCACCCTAAATCTGAATCTTTTGAGGTAGAAAGATTCACCTTAAATCTGGGCCATTCCTTCTGCTGGCAGCCTATATAAGGACGTGGAAGGAGGAAGCTTCGTTCTTTCCCTGCATGTCCTTGCTCTCCCTGGCAAGTCCATTTCTTCATGAGCAATAGAGCCTACTTCAATAGAGCCTATTCCAGTGTATACTAAAGGCCAGTTAGTTGAGACATCTATTCTCATAGACTGAACAACTATTGAGTTCTAGGACTTTCATTGGTAGACAGCCATTGTTGGACTAGTTGGACCACAGCCTGTAAGCCACTCTAGTAATTCCATATATATGGGATTCCTTCTGTCAGTTCCTATAGGTAAACTTTCTGCCCTAGAGGAGTCTACTTCTGGGACTTTTCTGAGATGTTCCAGGTTTCTTTCATTGATTTGTTTAATTTAAAAGTTATCTTCCTTGAAACTGAGTTATTTGTTGTAAGAACCTCGATGTTTCAAATGAAGGCTATTTAGGCAATAAGAAGGAACTTAAGTGGAAAAAGATTTAATGTTAAGAAAAACCCACTTTCTTTTTGCCATGTAGTTTTGGCTAGAGCAAAGCTCAAAAGGCTGTCAGCTTCCTAGTGATAGTGTTTCCCGGGGCACGTGGGTCATGGCTTCAGATATTCACCTTAGTCTTGGTTGGTCTGATAGTTAATTNTATCCATCAACCTGTGTGTGGACTGTTCCCAGATGTGTGAACAAAGAGCTCATGCCAATGTTCTTTGGAAGATGTTTTTGGGGTATGAGTGACATTAAACCAGGAGAGTAAAGAAGCTCACACTCCATGATGTTGAGTGGGCCTCACCCTCTGAGTTGAAGGCTTTAAGAGGAAAAGGACTCAGATCCCTTGAGGACAAGACATTCTCCCCCCAGTTTCCCTTCCAGCTCCTGGGCATCATCAGCTCTTCCTGGGTCTCCAGCCTCTGGGCCTGTCCTGCAGATTTCTCCATAGCTCGTTTCCACAGTTGTGTGCTCACTCCTTACAATAAATCTCTCTAGGGCTGTCTGGACACACTCTTGTTCTGTTTCTCTGAAGAATGCTAATTATACAGTTGAGAATTTTTAGTTGCTATGATTTCTCTAATATGGCAAGCTCACTGCTAATTTTACAAGGATTAACTAAAGACAACGATGGTGACATTCTCCAGCACATTCTCCCGTACCGTCACCACTAGCCACATGGAGACTCTGGGAACATAAAATGCAGCTAATGTTGAAATGCTAATAATGTTAACATATCTGATTAAGTAAAAATAAGTTATTAATACTAATTTCAAATTTCTCTCACTTACTTGCGATGTGGCTACTAGTTGATTTAAAATTCCCTATGCAGCACCCATTATATTTAGCTAGAACAGCCCTAGTGTAGCGTTTCTCCTAAACCCCTTCCCTTCAGTGTTCATAAAAGTCTTTGTTTCCACCCCATGAATGGCTGTCACCTAATCATTGTGAGTGCAGCTTTCAGCCGCTGATGCCTCTGACATGGGATTAGTTTAAGAACAAGGGTGGGCATGGCCAGACATAGAACCTGGGAACCCAGGTATGGGAAACATGCGCTAGTTAGTGGCTGTCCTGACAGACAATGACAAGGTGTTGTCACTCAGTCAATAATCAAAATACAGTTTTGACCATGCACAGGAGAAGCCTCAGTGAGAAGGGCAGCCTTGGTTATGTTGTTGCTGTAGTGTCTTCAATCACCATGTCAAAGTGTGCTCTCCATGTCTCAGAGTGACTCTGGACTGCTTCTGTGTGCCTTACAACTGTGATTTTTTTTGAAGTACGGTGTGAATGAAGCTGTTTGGAGCTATAACGAGACAACACCAGTGAATGATTCGAGAGTTTCTATCATTGGTTTCTCTTACTTAGCTGTGCTCCCATGTGATGTCCCAAACAAGCAACAATTTTGTACAGAATTAGGAACAAGGGCTGGTTGGTGAACTAATAGGAAAAGGTCCATTGTCTTCTTCTCTGGGCAGTGGCAAAGTGGACAAGAAGGCCTTTTGTTGTTGTTCTTTTGTGAGACAAAGTCTCACTCTGTAGCCCAGGCTGACCTAGAACTTACTATGTAGCCCAGGCTGGCTACAAACTCTCAGTGATAATCCTGATTCACCCTCCTGAGTAAGGTTTTACAGGTATGAACCACTACAAGCAACTGACTGTATGTTCCTAGCCTAGTTTTCAGTGCCATGCATCAATAAGGATTCCAGAAGCTTCTAATGTTTGCTATTATTTTCTGTAGGATGTTGGCACTTTGTCATTGTCATCCCAATCCTTGGACATACTTTCAGCATACCATTAGACAGAGCAGTGGAGACAGGAGACTAGACCGAGAATGAACGCGTAGCTTCTAGTTTGAGCTCTGGAAAGGCGAGTTGGCCACTCCATGTCTGTATTTATTATTCTGTGAAACAGAAGGTTCAGCCTCATGGTCCTTCAGGACCTCCCTCCTTCCTCTGATACATGTTGAGATTGGAAATGACTCTGAAGACCATCAGAGTCTTTGGACTTTGGACTGCATTAGATAGTCTCAGCAGTAATTGAAAACCTTAAGCAAATTGACTTTTGAGGTCCTTTTTAGTTCAATAATAATTGAGACCTTTTGTACTTAGAAAATTACAGACACCTCGTCAAATGCCCTTTTTCACAATGGCAGGGATGAAGATATGTCTCACAGCTTAGCATTAGGAGTAGTACCATATGGTTCAGCTGTACATACAAAACTTATTCATTTGAAATACCACACTCTTCGTTTCAGGCTAATGAGACTGTGGTTGTCTGCCCATGTTACCATCTAGGTTCCCGGGATCAACAGGGAGCAGGCTCTGGGTTCTGCTGAGATGGTATGGCGTAAGGGCTGGACTCAGACAAGTGCTCGATAGCAGCAGTTGGCAAGGCCAGTTGCAGGGAGGTGATTCTAATTGTCAGATTTTAAGTTGCTGTGAAGTAAAATGTTAATATTGGGTAAGTCCTCAATCCAGAGTCTTGTAGAAGCCTCTTTCCAGTTAAGAATCAAATATTCCAGCACAATTAACAATATCTCCATGAAAGGTACCCCTCATAGAGACNATGTTCCTCTGATAGAAAGAGGAAAGTTAAAATANCAATGAACATGCTTAAGACTAAAGCCTGTGCAGCCTTCCAAATGGCCTTACTCACTTCTCAGACATGTTCTGGAGACTTCAGAAATGAGATTCACCCTTTGTTTACAGTAAAAGACACCTTAACCTTCCTGCAACTTTGTGACCTAAGATTTACCTTATCAACTGTAATCAGACCCTACACACAGCAGTCACTCAGGCCTCTCAATCACCCTTTGCCATGTAGCTTCAGAAGCCGACCAATATAGTGTACACTGCTCCTGTAAAGACTCTTAACCATGACTCTCTCTGGAGAAGCTCATATCCCCCCTCTCAGATGTGCCTCACTCTTTTCCTAGGCTTCTTTCTCTTAACCCCATTCTCAAATCTGTTTTTAAAATGCCTTTATTTATGTTCCAACTCTCCCTCATTTAATTAATTTATTAATGTGAAAACTGGGCAAGTGACAAAGACTAGGCTTGTAGCCCAACAAAAGCCCAGGTAGAAGTCTGGGTTGATGGCTTTGTCAGTAAAATACTTGCCACACAAGCAAGAGGACCCCAGAACCCACATGAAAGAGCTAGGAGAAGCAGTGCATGCCTGTAATACCAGCACTGGAAAGGCAGAGGCAGGAGGATGGGGCTTGCTGGCCAGCCAGTCATGATACATCAGCAAACTATAGATTCAATGAGAGACCTTGTCTCAAAAAACAAGATGGAGGTCCATTGAGGCAGCTCATCGGGTGAAGATGCTTGCTGTACAAGCTCAAAAGCCTGTGTTCAATTCCTGGACCCACAAAAAAGTGGAAGAAGAAAACTGACTCCTGACTTGCTTGGGCATGTCGTGACACACACATGCATCTCTCTCTCTCTCTCTCTCTCTCTCTCTCTCTCTCTCACACACACACACACACACACACACACACACACACGCACACACACACAGTTTACATGTAAGTGCTGGGCTTGTGAGGAATGGAGCAGAGCAGGAGGTGCGGGGATGTGTGGCAGACAGACGGAGGCTGGAACTCGTGTAAACCTCCTTGCTCTTCTTCATACTCGAATGGAAATAAAGAGGAGCCTTACTAAACATTGTTTCTCAAGTGTTCTGAAGTTTAATGGATCCAGAAGCTGCTGGAATTTGTGACTGGAAGCTGTAAGCAAGTGCGGAGAGTCACCCTTGGGTTTATCATCTTTATGTAGATATATACTATTTTGACTGAAATTGCCAGAAAGCTCAGGGTTCTCTATATCTTAATCCACTAATTTATCTTAACTCACTTCTTTTATGTACAGTAGCTATCTGTGATAAGCAGCTCATTGGGGACACTTAAAAATCCTGTATCGACCAAGACTTAGACTTCAGAGAATGAATCTAGGATGTGGTGTTAGCCTCGCCCATAAATGTCTAGGATTTGTGGTGCTATGTCAGGGGCTTTATATTATTTTAACATTGCCTTGAATTTTGTTTTTTTAACTTAACCAATGGGAATGAAGAAAGGTTGAGGATTTATCTGTCCAGTGGACCGAGATGCTCTGGAGGCAGAGAAGTTCAGTGTGAGCTCCCAGTGGTGAGAAAGTGCTTTCCTGTGTGGACACTCAGAGGACAACTGCAGTCAAGTGAATCATGCCNGTGCTGGACAAGAAGAGCGAGGGAGCTGGAGGAGTGGCTCAGTGGTTCAGAGTGCTTGCCGCTCCTTCAGAGGACCCAAGTTCAATTCCCAGCACTCACAACCAACTCACAACTTCTTGTAACTCCTGCTCCAGAGGAGAAAACACCCTCTTCTGCCTTCTGCAGACACTGCACTCATGTGTACACACCTCACACAGATACGCACATATACACATGATTTTAAATTTTAAATTTTTAAAACAAAATCTTAACAATAAAAACCTTAAAAAATGTAAAATTGATCAAAAGTTAAATGGAAAGGTTAATGCCAAGCAAGATTTTTCTTTCCCATTGAGAAGCTGCTGCTATATAATATTTTTAAATAGTTTCATTAGCATCTCATTATAATAATAGCTGNCAGCTTAGAAGACAGACAGGGGACCCTATTAATAAAATGTGAGGCTGGTGTGGTGCCAGAGGGATCACAAATGCAGGAGGAATTGAATTAAAGTACATAAAACCTGAACAAACTGGAGCGAAGGATAAGCTTGGTGAAACGGGTTTAATAATGATAAACAAGGAACAGCTTCCAGAAGACAGCGATGACTCAATGTGCGAATTACACAGACAGAGGGCTAGGGAGCAACACAACAAGGAAAAACACGGTCTTATGTGGAGGGCTATTTTTAAAGACTGTCGGGTACTGAGGGCCCATATTAACTCTTCACGTGTTTGAGGCCTGTGAATTACACATACATCCCCTGAGTTCATGCTTGGACCCAGCTCATACTCCTCCAGTGGGGGAGGTAAGACATAGATGGGATGGTGTGGAAGGTGTTAGAACGGCGCAATGTTCAGACGGGGAGCACACCCGAGCAGTGGCAGCATCAGAACAGGTGGTCTTACACGCCACCATTTGTGTGTTTATAAAAGGTGGCACGGTGGCTTTACACGGNGCTTCAGTCTGTGTGCTGCAATCATGACCGAATATCTGTGGATCATTACTTTTCTCATTGTTGTGACCACACCACCAAAAGCAGCTGAGGGGAGAAAAGGTTTACTCTGGAATGTGGTTTAAGAGAATGATCTATAATGTTTGGGAAANCATGGTAGCTGGAGTGTAAGGTGGCTGGTCACACTGTATCCCTGAGGANCATAAGGTGGCTGGCCACACTGCTTCCACAGCGAGGTAGAAGAGACGGCTGCTGGCACTCCCTTTCTGTCTGTTCCTTTCCATTCACTACCATTCAGGGTAGGTCTTCCATCATCAGAAAACCTCTCTGACTGTGCCTCATTACACACCAGAGGTGTGTCTCCTAGGTGATTTTAATTCCAGTTAGGTTGACAATGAAGATGACACTCCACACTGAGACTTATAAGGACAGATGTCTGTTTCTTACAGTTCTGGAGGTTGAGAAACCCAAGAGCAAGGGGCCCATGTTTGCAGGAATTCCATGTTGCATTAATCCATGGCAGAAAGGAGAAGGACACAAAGGCAGGAGTTCAAACTCCTAACTTCAAGCTCTTTCATAATTAGCATCCATTTACTCATGAATGTAAAATCTTAAGTTAAGCCATCCCATAAGGCCCCACACTGCAATGCTATCATTGTGGGGGGTTGACGTTTCCAAAAGACTACAGACTTTTTTGTTTTGCTTTGGAGATGAGGTCTCACTAAGTAGCCCAGGCTGGCTTTGAAACTTGGGATCTTCCTGCTCCTATCTGAGGTACTAAGATTACAGGCCAGTACCATCACACCTGGCTCTGACATGCACTCTTGTGGGGACATATTTAAACCATAGCCTATGTCATGGGTCAGCAGTCTGCAAAGGACATCTCATGTGCTGATCAGCTATTTGGCATTTTCCGAGAATGAGGCCTTTGCAGTGCATTGGCTTGAGGGATTTGTCCATTTGGAATCACCAGCTGAAAGTCCCTGGATGACTTCTCACCCTCATACTCTGTATTTTACTTAGCGATTCCCAACCTGGCAGGTTGGGACAAAGTTGGAGCTGTTCTTCAAATATGGTGTTCCTATGCCACCAGCTCAAGCATACTGGATGTGAGATGTTAGGGGACTGGACTTGTATTTTGAAAGATCTGTTGATATGGCTTGAATATCGATGGCCAAGTTTGGGGGCTGACTGAATGGATACTCAGCATTAATTTGGAGTTCTTAGAATTATAGTTCATAGGACTGCTAAATCACTGAATTGGATTTATATTTATCTTGTAAAATAACTCAGTGGATTAAAACACCCCCTTTGCAGAGCAGCCGTATCCAGTGGGTGAGCAGCCGTATCCAGTGGGTGGCCCCACACACATTGGACTAGGTGAGTTATTAAAAAATAAAAGAAGGACACAAAGTTAGGAGGGGTGGAGAGGTGAGGGCTGGATCTGGGGGCAGTTAGGAGAAAGAGTGGGGTTGACTGTGGTCAAAGGACATTTGAAGAANCTCTCAAAGAATTAATATAAGTATGACATTTNAAACACCTCTTTGCTCTGTGAGACTAGTTAAATAAGTAGTTTAAATGAATAGAAACATCAATATAGGCGCCATCTATTAATTTGCTGGTTGATACGCATAAGCAGCGGTGATAAACAGGAAATGTGGGACTGAATTTATCACCTTCACCCCTAATGACTGCTGACTTCAATCACTTCACTCAGCATGAAATGGACCTCAGAATTTACGGCTCCCTTCTTGAGTGCTGAGAAGCGGAATACTCAAGGGTCTTGGGAACTGTAATAAATATAAAGTATTTTTCCTAGGCTGATTTCTTGCAGCTAGTATCACTTAAAGGCTCTCATGAAACTGCATCCAAATATCGGCTCTGAAGTGCCAGAAATGGATGGGAAAAACCCCGTACAATGACACATAAAAATAACGGCAAATCACTCTGACTTCCATCCAACTCCATTTCCCTTTCCACAAGGAGAGGGTAATAGCGACTGATAACTCTCACAACATAAGGTAAATTAACAGGGTAATGGCTGGATACTCATCTGCTCTGTGCCTGGCCAAGGGGGCCAAGGAGCAGGAACAAGAGAGGAGGTGTCAAAGCTCACAGCAATTAAATANTGTGTNAACTGCAATCGAGAAAGCATTTTCCCATAATATTTAATTTGCTAAGCCACATTATTATACACAAAAACTTGCATTTAGGCACTTAGGCCTTGTTTTTGAAGATAGGACCAAATTCTGCAGGGGAGTTAGCATTATGTTACATAAGTGCCCATGAGGAATTGTCTATAAGAATTATGCCAGTTTGACTGAAGCCAGTGTATTGGACATGAACTCAGCTTGGGGTTCTTGGGGATATAAAGAAATCTCAAGACAAAANTCTCACAGCAATTTATTTCATTGAATGGATTGTATTCTCTTTCTGAAAAGAGAGTCCAGGCTAGATCAAAAGAACTTATTAGTGCTGAGGAAACTATTAAAAATAAAAACAGGGTGCAAAGCATCTCTTGGCGTCCCTTGACCATGCCAGGCTTCAGTGAAGGAGAAGGGACAGACAATAATTCACAAATATAATGCACAAGCCAATTGTGTCAGGTGACCTGGACTTCAGACAGCTTCTAACAGTTTAGTCTAACTATCTCCCGAATGCTGCTTGGGTCACACAACTAACTTCCTATTACATTTATTGTCAATTATTATTGATGTTAATAATTAATATATCATTATTAAGTAACACAATTGACTAACTAGTGGTTTGTATTTGGCACACTTTAATGGGAAGAAAGTACCAATTGTCTACCTGAAATTATAATTGCACCTTTACCCACTAATCTGTCTCAACTGCCCTTAAATAAGAAAATTTTTAACAGAGGTAACAGAAATTATGATGTATGAGAAAACAGATTGTCTTGAATATTAGCCTATGTATTTTTCTACACACTAAATACAAGATTTGATGATACAATTTTCAAATTGAAATTTACCTTTAAAATGATAATAAAAGAAGGAATAATGGCTGAGTGTTTTAATAATGAAGTGTATGACTTATATAATAAAAACTGTAAAACAAGATCTAAATAAGCAGAGAGATGGGCTGCTATTGAAGAAAAGACAAATGATGATTCTAATTCTTGTGATAATGAATGTGTAATTACGATGCAGTTCCAATTGGAACCANGGTGCTGTATTTTACTCCTTCAAGCTAATAAAACATCATAGGCGAGGTAGCTTGTAGATTTATTCCTCCTGGTTCTGGAAGCTGAGCCATGCAAGATCCAGACTCAGGCGTGTTTGGTGTCNGGGGATGTTTATTCCTTGGCTTAGAGATGGTGCCTTCCTGCTGGCTTCTCACAGGCTGGAAGGGGTAAGCCAGACTCCCAGACCTCTTATAAAGGCAGGTCCCATGTGGAGGGCTCTGCNGCACTCAGCACCTTGTGGGTTAGGATTTCTGTGCTTGAACCTTTAGCAACACTGAGACAGAGGCCATAACAAGTCACTTTACAGAGCTGCCATACATTACTTTAAAATTCATTTGAAAATACGAGTGAAAGTCCAAGAACAGGCAGGAAAATGATGAAAACAAAGGGTGGAAATGGGGAGACTCACTTATCAGTCTTAATCTATAACATGGAATCACTGTCATCAAAAACCACACCAAAGTAGTGGGAAAAAATGTATGAGCGGATGAACTGACCCCAGTAAGTAGACGTTTCTAGAAGAGTCCAAATCTGGGGAATGTACTATTTCAATTTAGTGGATGTGGATGATTTATCTTTTCAGCACTACTGTAAAGTGAACATTGATCTAGAAGAAGGTTGAGCTAACCCCATTTCACACCAACCATAGAAATCAGTTTCTGATAACAGAGACTTAAATGGAAGAAATAAAGAATATGAACATACAATGCACATGGTTTATAATATAAAATATATACTCAATGGCATAAGAGCCAGGCATAGGGCAGCTAACTAGATTGCATTTCACCTCACTTTAGGAGATGAGACAAAGCCCTCCTGACTGCAGGAGGGGGTCACAAGTTGCTTGGATATCATTTTTTTGTTTTTGGCAAACAAAAGCATACTGCACACAAGCATGCTCACCTTTCCATGTCTGTAGGAGCGTAAAGAATGACATTCACCAAGTACCTCAGTCTGTCCCTCTTGTGAGGGTGGAAGGAACCAGAAGGATATTGATGTTGTCTTGATGTGACTTGGAAATATTTCACTTTTTCCAATTAACATAATTGCTTTATAAAATTTAAAAAATAATACTTTTAAACATCTAGCCTGATTGGAGGTAGAAACACCAAGAAGGGTGATTTAGATTTAAAGTATTACAGTCATAGTGGTGGGAAACAGACAATCAAGTGAATGGCTGAGCTACTTCCTAGGAACTAATACACACACAGAATGATGGGAGCCTGGGGTGGGATGCATGGGTGGAGGGCACAGCCCTTGCTCTCTGTTGACAAACTCTGCTGTGGGAAATAGAGTGCTGGAGATTATTTAAACATGCTGACTCACGTCTCTTAAAGGCTGTCTGGCTGTTTTATACCTGTAGGTTTTGTTTTGTTTCCAGTCAACAAAAATGTGCAATTTCCTTAGCATGTTACAAGTTTAAAGTGTGGCGTGTCTGCTTTAGAAGGAGTGGTAGAAATTAACCAAATTTGANGAGACCCAAGGGAATAGATTAAAACCTGTTTGTTGGAGGGGAGAGATTAAAACCTGTTTGTTTGTTGGAGGGAATAGATTAAAACCTGTTTGTTTCTTGAAGATCTCAGGGAAATTTGTTAAGCAGTTAAGACTCTAGCTGTGGGACCAAGCTTTGCTTAGAGATAAATGGTCTCATTTCTATATAAATTTCTATAAATGGGCTCTCCCCCAGTTTTAATAATGCAGGTGTTCTGGGAGCAAAAACGTGGAGACATAATCATTTTTGTTAATTTTAATAGTATAGGCAGACTGTGCCTGGAGACGAGTTTTTGGAAGTGGGTTTTTGGGAGTAGAAGCCTGCATAGGAGGTGGGATGTAAACCAGGGTGGATGGAAGCCCAGCCCTCCTTCTGGGGAGGTGGATTAGAAATGCCGAGACAGCTCAGTCACTTCCACTGCAAGCCTGAGGACCGGAGGTCAGAGCCTCAAACCCATGTAAAAGCTTGGGCCATAGCAGCTCCCAGCACTCAGAAAGGGGAGATGGCNTCCCTGGGGCAAACTGGCTAGCTGGACTGGCCAATNGGTGGACAACTAATTACAGTAAAATAAAGTGGAAAATGATGGAGAATGATACTTAGTGTCAAGCTCTGACCTTCACATACACACTCGAGGGAAAGGAGACCCCAGGCATTACCTGGCCTTCACACGTACCTCGCCTACAGCCTTTTTGTAAGAATTTTCTTATCTAAGTTTGTCAATCAAGATTAATCACTCTAGACAAGANAGTGACTTCTCGTTGGCTGGGTTCTAGAGACAAACAGCCCAAGATGCTCTGGAGGCGGTCTTTGCTGACTGTGCTCCCTGGCAAGAGTTCACTCCCTTTGACCAGGAACTCTCACCCTGCACAGCCCACAGCTGTGGGGCCAAGAAGCTAAATGTCCCCGATGAGTCAGTAGAAAGGATGGAGAGCTAGTGAGACAGGCTGGTGGAATCGGCAGTATTCTTGCCTCCACACTTTGGTTCCCAAAGCCAAAAGGTCTTCATATCGGTGACACATCTCCCGGCTCCATGAAGAAGTCTCTGTNTGATGTACCTTAGGATCCTGGAGCTCCCAACAGACAGAGCATGGCATCTATGCTAGCACTGGGCTTGAGCCAGTAAAAAGTTGTTGAGCTTCTGAGGGAGGCTACCTCTGCATGTGTGGTTGGTGTGATTGGGGGCAAGTTGAACTGGCCTCATGGTGTGGAGTTCCCTGTAGTGGATCTGCTCCTGCATGGAGGGTTGTGTATGAGTTCACACCGAGAGATTGGAATTTTATAAGCTTCCCAAACTGATGCAGAACGAGGGTCTGTGGGCTACATATACGAGAGCAGTTGTCCCTTTAGAGCAGATGACTCAAGGGCCCTTTCTAGTGGAAGATGTTCAATATAGTCCACACGCCACCAAAGTGGCAAGTTGGTCTCTGGAGTAGGTGCCATATAGCAGTTCCCCGTTAGTATCTATGGCTGGAAGGTCAGACAGTCGCAGCAATAGCGCCATCACAGGAGTCCGTACTGTTGGGTATGTGGGAAGCCACCACCTCTCCTTTCATGTCTATTGTATCCCTGTCATACCAGATCTAGGTGCCCTATGACCAAGACAGGCTAGCACCAGCTGAGCAGGTCCTTTTCTGACTTTCTTATATTCACTGCTCCTCCATGGTAAATTCTTTGTCAAGTTTGTAACTGTCTCCATGTTCCCAGGAGCCACCCAGCCATAAATTTGCCTCATCTCCTGAAGTCCATAACAGGGTGTTAAATCCAGTGTCTCAAGAGAGTGTGTCAANCTGTGGCCTCTTGTTTATCTAGTCATATATTCTAGCTTCTTTGATCTAACACTCAACACCAACTCAATCCCCTGGCCCCTGCTCTTTGATGCTGACTTTTTCTTCCTGCTTCTGTGGGATGCAGTCTCCTTCTCCCCTTAGCAGACCAGGCCTCTTCTCAGAGTAGGCTAGGATTTACCCTGATTTACCCACCCAACCCACAACAGGAGAAGGCTGCATCTTAACAGGACACTTGTGTTGAGAGAAGAGACACTGTGTTGTCCTGCCTGAACAAAGCTCTTACTGTACAGACAGGAGGATTTTTCCAGTCCCTGGGGACATCCACCCAGATGTCCCACTCCACATTTCAGAGCCCATTTTTCTCAACCAGAGCCTTGACTCTGGCCTAACAGACCCAACTTGCCTGAGCAGTCAATCTTTGCAATCTGTGACTCTATTAAGCGCTGACTGCATACCTCAGCTGTGCTCAACTTCCACCACTAAATGTGGGCCCACCTTTCAAGGCTGTTCGGGGTTTATTTTATTTTAAAGATTTATTTATTTTTATTATGTGTGTAAGTATGATTGCTCATGTGTGTGCAACATGTGCATGCTTGGTGCCCGAGGAGATCAAAACAGAATATTAGATCCCTGGGACTGAAGTTCCAGACTNTTGTGAGCTGCCAGGGGGTGCTGGGAACAGAACCCGGTCCTCTGCAAGAAAACTGCTGAGTCATCTCTATAGCCCTTGTTTGGGGTTTCTTAGTTGGGTAAATTAAGGAAAAATTTTACACACTGCATAATTCAGANGCGCAGTTTGGTCAGGTTTGACAAGTGTGTACAACAGAAAGGAACAACCATGAAAATGAAGGTATGGAGTACCACCCTCACCAAGGGTGCCTTGTGCTTTAGTCTTTTCCTGCCTGGGCCAGCCTCAGGAGCCATCGATCTGATGCCCTCCTGTACTGATGACTTTTTATATTATTGTGTAGGTGAAGTCATAAGTCAGCCTTTTGCGTCCGGCTGTTTCCACTCTAATGCATTCAAGAGTCATGCATGCTGATCATATCAATAGTTCACTCCTTTTTATTGCAATAGATTCCATTGTATGGCTGCATCGAAATGTGTTTATCCATTTCCCATTAGGCATTTGATTTGTTCCAGTTCTTAGTGATTATGAATTGAACAGCTATGAAATTTCATGTCCACACGTTTATGGGGTGTAGTGTTCTCATTTCTCCTGAGTAAATAGCCAGAGTGAGGTCAGTGAGTTATATGATATTCTGTGAGCTTAAGTTTGTTTTTTATAAATTTTTTATTTTTTTATTTTATGTGTTTGTGTATGAGTGTTTTNTCTAATTGTCTGTACACTACATGCATGCCTCGCTCCCAAGAAGGCCAGAGGAGGGCATTGGATCCCCAGAACTGGAGTTAGAGATGGTTGTGAGCAGCCATGTGAGTACTGGAAATGAAACCCAGGACCTCTGCAAGAACAGCAAGTGCTCTTACTCACTGAGCCATCTCTCCACGCTGAAGTTTAGTTTGTAAAGAATTAGCAAGCCAGTGAGATGGCTCAGCAGGTAAAGATACCTGCTGCCAAGCCTGACAACCAAATTTCGGTTCCCAGGATCCACATGAAGGAAAGAGAGAATCAGTTCTCATGGGCTGTCCTTCTAGCCTCCCCATGCATACCACAGCATGTGCATGATCTTCTGTAAGTAAGNAAGGAAATGCATTTGTAAAAGAGAGAGGCTGTCAACTGGGTAAAGGAGCTTGCATCACAAAGCTAAAGAGCTAAGTTCAATCCCCAGNATGCATGTAAAGGTGGAAGGAGGGAGCCAACTTCACAAAATTGTCCTTAGACCTGTACATGCACTCTGTGCCACGGAACACACATCCACCAATATAATCCTCTCTACTTTAAAAATTGGCAAAGCCTGCTGGCTGTAATGCCAGCACCGTGGATCACAAGTTTGAGCCAGTGTGGGCTGTGTTAGTAAGACCCTGTCCCATTGACCACGAAAAAACAAACTGTGTAACCTGGAAGCTTCCATTTGGACCTCACTGGCAATCCGTTTGAATTACAGTGGTTACACGTTTTTGTCAGGACTTTGTGATGCTTCTGTTATTCATTTTAATGATCAAATTAGAGTTTCTCTATGCTCTTGATGCTTTTGCCATAAATATTTGGGGAGAATCTATTCAAGTCTCCTTACTTTTTAAAAAAATTGTGTGTGTACGTGTGTGTTGTACTTAACAAGTATATATGGGTACTGTCTTAGGGTTTCTATTGCTGTGAAGAGATACCATGACCACAGCAACTTTTATAAAAGAAAACATTTAATTGGGCCTGGCTTACATTTTCAGAGGTTTAGTCCATTATCATTATGGAGGGAAACATGGCAGTGTACAGGCAGACATGGTGGTGTACAGGCAGACATGGTGCTTGAGAAGGAGCTGAGAGTTCTACATCTTGATGTGCAGGCAGCAGCAGGAGACTGTCCTGTTGGGCATGGCTTGGGCATATGAGACCTCAAAGCCCACCCCCCATAGTGACACACTTCCGCCAACAAGGACAAATCCACCCCAACAAGGCCATATCTCCTAATAGTGAAACTTCTTATGGCTAAGTATTCAAACACAGGAGACTATGGGTGCCATTCCTATTCAAACCATCACATTCCACTCCTTTGGCCTCCATAGGCTTGTAGCCATAAGATAATGCAAAATACATTTAGTTGTGGTGATTATATTATGTCCCCCAAAATATTGTGTACCCTAATAAAACTTATTTGGGGTCAGAGAACAGAACAGCCACTAGATTAAACATAGAGGTTAGGCAGT
>LZPO01027460.1:225283-235473 GCA_001675575.1 Neotoma lepida | reverse complement strand
TTGGCTGTGGCTTGTTCTGTCTCTCTGATCATTCAGAATTTACCTCAATACCTGGCCTGGTGTTTTCAATTAATAAGACTGTTTAAGATTCGCTCTACATTTAGTCCAACTTCAAAAGTCCCCATAGTCTATCACAGTCTCAACAATGTTTAAAACTCCAAAGTTCAAAGTCTCTTTTGAGATTCATGGAACTGTAATCCCCTACAAAATAAAAATAAAAATAAACAGATCACATACTTCCAACACACAATGGCACAGGATAGACATTACCATTCCAAAGTGGAGGAAAGGGAGGAGAGTGAGGAAATCCTGGACCAAAGCAAGACTGAAAACCAGCTGGGCAAACTCCAAATTCTACATCTCCAGGTCTGATGTCAAAATGCAGTTCAGATATCCAACTCCTTTCAGTTTTGTTGACAACAACACACTTCTTTCTCTTGGACTGATTCCATTCCCTGTTAGCAAATTTCCTCAGCAGTTATCCCGT
Source organism: Neotoma lepida (assembly GCA_001675575.1). Taxonomy (NCBI): domain Eukaryota; kingdom Metazoa; phylum Chordata; class Mammalia; order Rodentia; family Cricetidae; genus Neotoma; species Neotoma lepida. The sequence goes on along the minus strand of LZPO01027460.1, from coordinate 234,986 downwards.
GGCTCTGGCATCTCTTACATCTTGGGGTTTCCAAGGCAATCCAGGCTTCACCTTCAGAACCTCACACAATGGCCTCTCTAGGCCTCCGTTCAGGGACACTCCTGACACATGACTGACACTAGCGGCTTTCCTTAGTTGTGGAGGAAGATTCTATAACCCCTTTCTTCTATTCTTGACTCTAAAGCCAGAATCACGTGGCCAAAGTTGCCGAAGTCTTCTGCTTGCTGGGGCTGGAACACGGTCCTTTCATGTGATTGCATCTTCACCAGCTTTCTGTCTTTCACTGCCTAAGCTTGCCTGTCCTGAAACTGGATCTCTAGACCAGGCTGGCCTTAAACCCAAAGATCTGTCTGCCTCTGCCTTTGGAGTGCTGGAATTAAAGGTGTGCACCACCACACCTGGCTTTAAGCTTTTCTTTAATTCCTTTTCACAAGTTGGAAACTTAGCTGAGTGGGATCTTGCCCTGAGGTCACCACTCCCTTTATCCCATTCCTTAATCTGTTTATCTCCTTGAACACAGGACTTAGCTCCATTTCACTTTCTGGTGCTCCTATTCTCCTCAAATTGTACCTTTTGTATTTTTACTTACTCAGCTTGCTCCTTTTCATTATAAATCTTCATTAGAGTTACCACCAATAACCACACAACAGAGTCTATACTAGGTTGTTTTGAGATTTTCTCTGACAATGGAATTAATCCAAATATCTTCACTTTAGCTTCAGGCAGACTCTTCAGACAAGGGCAAAAGCAGCCACATTCTTCACCAAACTATTACAAGAATGATCTCTAGGCAATATACTATAATTCTTCTCCTCTGAAACTTCTTGAGCCAGGCTCCCACATTTCAAATCACCCTCAGCACCACTGTCTTTCATGCTCCTACTAGTATGTCCCAGTAAGCAGCATTTAAAGCATTCTGCTGCTTTCCAAACCTTAACTTCTGTCTTAGTTACAGTTTCTNTTGCTGTGAAGAGATACNATTACCNTGGAAACTCTTAAAAAAACAAAACATTTAATTGGGGCTAGCTTACAGTTTCAGAGATTTAATTCCATTATCATCATGGTGGGACATGGTGGCATGCAGGCAGACATAGTACTGGAGAAGGAGCTGAAATTCCTACATCTTGATCCACAGGCAGCAGAAGGAATCTGTCNCACTGGGCATGGCTTGAGTGTATATGAGACCTCAAAGCACACCTCCACAGTGACACAATCCTCCAACAAGGCCAAACCCANTCCAACAAGACCACACCTCCTAATAGTGCCACTCCCCATGGCCAAGCATCCACACATATGAGCCTATGGGGGCTATCCCTATTGAAACCATTACAGGTACCCATAGAAGCCAGAAGAGGGTGTTTGATCTCCTGGACCTGGAGTCACAGGTGGTTTTGAGCCTATATGTATATGCTGGGAGCCGAACCCAGGTCCTCTGTAAGAGCAGCCAGTGCTCTTAAATACTGAACTCTCTTTCCAGCCCCGCCACCCTACTTTTAAAATGGCATCACATGTGGAGTAATGGTTAATCTCCGGTCAATTTGATGATGTCTACAATCACCTGGGAGACAGACCTCTAAAGGTACCCGTGGAGATGATCTTGATCAGGTTAACTGAGGTGGGAAGACTTGCCCACTCCAGGTAGCACCATTCCCTGAGATCCTGGATTATTTATATAAAAAGGATACCATGAGCAGAGCTTCAGCGTTCATCACTCTCTACTTCGTGACTTGGTATGCAATGTGACCAGCTGCCTCACTCTCCTGCCATCTTGACTTCCCCATCATGATGGACTGTACCTCAAACCATGAACCAAATAAGCCCTTCCTTCCTTCTTTCCTTCTTTTCCTTTCTTTCTTTCTTTCTTTCTTTCTTTCTTTCTTTCTTTCTTTCTTTCTTTCTTTCTTTCTTCCTTCCTTCCTTCCTTCCTTCCTTCCTTCCCTCTTTCTCTCTCTCCCTCCTTCCTTCCTTCCATCTGTCCCTCTCTCCCTTTCTCCCTCCTTCCTTCATGTCTTTCTTCCTTCCTTCCCTCCCCTCCCTGATTCCTTCCTTTCTCGCCTCTCCTCCCTCCTTCCTTCCCTCTCTTCCATCCTTCTCCCCTCCTTCCCTCCCTCCCTCCCTCCTTCTTTCCCTCCTATGTTACTTTTGTCAGGATACTTTATCATAGCAACAAGAAATAACTAAGATACATGGTATTTAGTGGCCCTTTCTCATAGTCCCTCTGCAGGTCAGAAAAATCCTCCAAAGTTGTTGTCTTCATGGTTGCCATTCCCCCATAGGGCCTGATTTCCCACATCACCACTGATGAGAGCTTTAGCAAATGGACCACCAGCTTCCTCTATGCNGTACACTCCATTCCACATGGGATCCTCCTCGCTACCCACTGAGTCATTCCCCAAACCTCGCTTCCTATCTGAATAGATCCTGGTTCTAACTGTGACAGCTCAGTCTTCTGAGAAGCACNTATCAGAGGAAACTAAAAGTGTAAAGTAATTATTGGACAGAAGACCTGGGGAAGACAAAAGAGTCAACCCTCAGGTCACAATGGAGGGCCGACAGCTGTGGAGGGCAGGGAAAGGCTCAAACAGAAGTACACATCAGAAATAATCTTAGCCCCGGAAGTGGAGAACTCCAGAGCTCCTGCTGGCCCTTAGAAGAGTCCAGNGACCAGCTCTGGAGTACTGCACCATTGCCTGGAAACAGTCTCTGGAGGCCATGACCTTGTGGTGCACCCCCTGGTGGACATCATGGGCACTGCACCAGAGCCTGTCAATTCAAAGCAGGATTCTTTGAAGGGAAAATTAAACGGCCCAGCTCCATAGCTGCCAGCAGCTCTACTTGGGATTATACAGCCAGTGATGGAGGGGGACACGGCTGAGACAGGAGACTCGGTGGATGCATATCAAAAGAGGGGCTTTGGGGGAAGTGTGGAATTATCCAGAAAGAGTTCCACTAAACTACCTCCAGGGCTGTGCAGGATCTCCTCCACTGCCCACAGTGTCTCTCAGTCACCAGTAGTTAACTGAAGTGAGAAAAAAAAATCTAGAAATAAACAATTTCTAACTTTTAAATAATTTTTACTACAGCATATGGCTGTAATCGTTCTTTTTATTATTAGTTGATGCTGTGAAGCCCCTATTTCACCTAATTCATATAAGATAAACTTTTTTTGCAGGTATAGAAAGAAAAAGATACACACAGCGTGGCATTGCTCATAGTTGGGTTGTCTACTGAGGGTCTTGGCTGAGGGGGGCTGTTGTACAGCGGAAACCTTCCCTCTGTCTCCTCTTTCATCACTTGTCAGCATTTCCCAGTCAGAAGGTGACAGAGATCATCCAACTTCACAGGGGGACCACCTTCCAGGCTGACATGAAACTAACTTTGACCCCGTTTTGCAGTTTAAAAAAACACACAAAAGCACCAATCCTTTAAAATCATATCTTTAAATAAAACAGTATTCTAGTCTTTTCCATGACTCACTCATCCTTCACCCAGCTACCAAATATATCTTCCTGAAACATTTCTCTGCACACATTTTCTCTTGAATGACCTGTTAACGGGACTCTGGGCCCCACCCCACTCTCTAGCCCCTTTAGCTGTTGTTCAATATAGACCATCTGCTGCAGGTCTCCGTTTGGAGAGTCTAAATGCTTCTTCCACACTTTATCTTCTCACGTCCCCCACTATGGCTATTAGACAATTTTGGATTAAGCTATTCCTATGTGTGCAAGTGTTGTCCACAGGAGACAGGTAAGATACTATGATTGAATTTACCATCTCTTGCCCAGTTGCTCTGTTTCCTACACAGAAAGCCATCCACTGGTTTTCTACAAAATGTCCATATATTGTCCCCAAACTACAAAGCTGTGTCTGTGTCCCTAGTATCAGTAGATGCACTGGGCAACTTCAATGGCATTTTCTTCCTCCGCAGTGTATGTACCCTTCCTGGACTTACTGACATCACCCAGGACTTCCCAGCACAACCCCCCTGGGAATTCCCACTGCTTCCCTTTGGTGTTGGATGCCCAGTTTCCTTTCTTGGGCTATGGGGTCATGTCAGCTGAGCACACCATCCCTGAGCTTCCTGAAAGAGAAATGGAAGAGAAATTTGTTAAGACTTTGCACGTTTTCATGTGTCCCTTCTACCCACGAATTTGATAGTCTAGACATCTGGAGAGTTACAGCTTGAGCACACTTTCTGGCAGTCTCTAAAGGCATTGCTATTTTGTCTCTTAACATGATGTCTAAGAAAAAAGNCTCCNAAAAGTAAAGGAGCGGGTCTCACTGAGAGAACTNTTTAGANCAGTGGTTCTCAACCTGTGGGTCTCAGTCCCTTTGGGGCCACAGATCAGATATCCTGCNTATCAGATATTTACNTTGTGATTCATAACAGCAACAAAACTACAGTTATGAAGTAGCAACAAAAATAACTGTATGGTTGNGGTCACCACAACATGAGGAACTGTATTAAGGGGTTGCAGCGTTAGAAGGTTGGGAACCACTGAGCTGGATCATAGGTGTTTGGTACAGAGTCTACAGGAGTGGACTCAGCCTGGTAGAGAAACAAGACTCAAGAAAGCTGTGGAGGGAGGGAGAGGTAAAGGGGGAGGTCAAGAGGTCATCAGTGACTAGATGCCATTAACACCAGTGAAGGTCTTGATAAGCTCAGGCTTTTATCTTCAATAAACTAGGCAGTGAAGGCATACAGGCAGAAACGTCAATCTACAGTGTATGGACACACACACGGTACTGAGGAGAGACTAGAGGCAGAAGCGGGAAGNCCAGGTGGTGTGTGACTACTGTAAGCCAGGCAAACCATAACACATTCATTCCCAGATAGTGGGATTCCAGTTAGTGGGGAAAATGTCCAAAAGTGTTCAGTTTCTGGTTGTGCTTTGAACTTGGAGCCAACAGGATACGCTGATGAATACAGGAACGAGCTGATGATCCAGGGCACAGGAAGAGGGCAGTCCAACATGACACAGCGCTTTTACTCTGAGGAATGGAAAGGAGGAGTGATTTGAGATGGAGAAGTCTGTAGGGAGCACAGGGCCTTCACTCTGGACATCTTGAGATACCATGTTAGACATCTACAGAGAGATCTCAAGTGGGGAGCTGGATATGACTTAAGAAGAGCAGTCTTGGCTAGGCATGTAGGCTTTGAACCGTCATCCACAAATGATGACAGAGTCTGTGATGAGGGAGTCTGTGGATATAGAAAAGGAAGAGTCTGGGGACTGAGACACGAGCTATACTGATGCATTGCCACCAGGGATTCCTGAAGACTGCACAGGAGACTGAGAAGGAATGGCTGCGGAGGAAATCAGGAGATAATTACACCAAGAAGGAGGTGGTTGGCTGCTGACTGAGAAGTTAGACAGGGGCTGAGACTCAGGANCACAGAGGTCCTGGTGACTGAGCAGCTCTGCTCAGCAGTGAACACATAACTTGAGTGGGATCAAGAAGTCAGACAGGAAACGTGAAAAACTATTTACAATGTACCTGGAGCAGAGCGGAGACATGAGAAAGAAGTTTTCTGTGTGTCTGTGGGCATGCATGTTTGCATGTGCATGTGTGCATGCATGTTTGCATGTGCTTGTGTGCATGCATGAGTGCATGTGTGTGTGTGTGCATGTGTGCATGCATGTTTGCATGTGTGTGTGTGTGTGTGTGTGTGTGTGTGTGTGCGTGCACGCACATTCCTGGCATGCATGTGTGGAGACCAGAGGAGTACTTCAGTTGACTTGATGTTTTACACTCTACCTTAGTCCCTTGAGTCAGGATCTCTCACTGAACCCAGAGCTAGGTTGGTGGGCAGCAGGCCCCAGCAATCCTCCTGTCTCTGCCCCCATAGCTCTGGGCTTACAGGCACACACAGCCACGCCTGGCTTTCCACACAGTGCTGAGATCTGAACTCAGATCCTCATGCTTACACACTCCTATTCACTGAGCCACCTCTCCAGCCCCCAGCTTTCACTGTTTTAAATGGAAGACATTACAGCACAGTTGNTCGCCATCGGAAATGATGGGGCAGGTAGTTGTTGCTGTAACTTTCAAGTAAGGAGAGAGAATCCCGATGGACAGAGCTTATCTTAGCTTGAGCTTGAATGGTGTGTGTTCCTCAAACAGCAGGGCACAGTGCAGAGCTGCCTTTGGGTTACTCTCATTTTCCTGATGAATTACGACATTAAAGACAGTAACTTCAAGGGGAGGTGAGAGCAGGAGTAGAACAAGAGAAAACTCCAAGACTCCCTTAGCAGGAGGAGAAAATCATTAAACAAGGGGTACTGGGCAGTGAGCAGACTATGGAAATGTAGTGGGGACCCAACTGGTACAAAAGGCTCGCTGGACTTTTAACGACCGTGGGCCAGAACTGTCTAGGATTCTTCTTCAGCTGCATCAACTCGATGGATGGTGCACGGCTAGAACAAACCAGGACTGGGTTGTTCTTAAGAAAGTGAANGAAAGATCAAGAGTCTGGAAACGCATGTGATGGCAAGTTTCTAGCAAGCCATTGACTCTGAGCTGGATGGTATGTGACACATGATGAGTGACGGACAGAGAGGAGGGGCGGGGTCAAGGTAACTGATGCTCAATCCAAAGGAAAGGAAGTATTTGAGGAGTTGGGAGGCTCAAATGAATGAACAAAAGACAAAACAATGAACAGTTGTCAGAAATTGGGAAGCTTGAAATTAAGATTATTCAATCAATATCAATTCAGTTATGGGTATCTTTTCTGTCTCCTCCTCCTTTTTCTTGATTTTTGAGGTAAAGCTTCACTATGTAGCCAAAGTATTGCCTTGAACTTTCTATGCAGTCCAGGGTAGCCTTGAACTCATGACCCTCCTTTCTCGAGAACTCCCTAGTGCTGACACTATAGGTATATTTCACCACACCGAGCTTTCATCTCCTATTTCTGAGGTCCTCAATAATGCATTTTTAAAATGTTCTTTTCATTGTTCAGTTCAACTGCTTTTGTTTATTTACCTGTCCGTGATTCATGTTGGAGACTTCCACCATGTGTCTGCTGGTACTTGTTCATATTGTAGCAGTACTACAAAAACTGAGGTAAAGTGCCATGTCTTTACACTGTTTGTCAATCACTAATATTTGCTGTAAGCAACCAGCTGGGCACCTGCCACCCACTGGGAGACTTCTAAATGTTAGCGGGTAAGTGTTTGCTCCAGCCAGATGGTTTTGTCCAAGGGGACTTTTCTGATTCTCCATCCGAGAAAGGGAAGGACAATAGGGGTCTCATTAATCAGTAGGTGACACGTGCACATGACTCAGTCCCCCCTTTTCAGTCTTACTTCTATTCCCTGATTCCATTACCCCAAAATTAAGCTTTCTTCTGCCTGCTGGGTTGGCTGTTGCACCAAGGAAGAAGGGAATACTGAGTTCATCTGTGGTCTCTGTTGATCAGCCCTTGCATTCTTTTTACTGAAGTGTGACATTAGCTTTTGGTCACATAACAAATGCCTGAGGTGATCAATGTGTAACTGGAAAGGGAGATATTGCAGTTCACAGTTTCAGAGGTTCCAGTCCATGATCGGTGGCTTTGCCGCTGTGAGACCCGAGATGCTGGTGCCTGTTACNATGGGAGCTCGTGAAGCAGAAAAACTACTTACCTCGTGGCAGGTGAGCAGAGAAAGAAGACACACTCTAATGATGTACAATCTCCCACCAGGCCCCTCTTAAAGGTTCCATCACTTTGGAACTAAGGATGTAATGCAGTTAGCCATGTGCCCATGGTGGCACATGCCCAGAATCCCAGCTCTAGGAAAAGAGGTACAGGAAAGAGACTTAGAAGATCAAGGGCATTCTTGGCTATGTAGGGGGATTGAGGGCAGTAACCTTCACTAGCTGGACCTTTTTAGACCTAAACTATAGGAAGAAGTAACAAATACTTGTGATTTCTAAGCCTGTCCAGGATTTTAAAGAGGAGATGGGTGCTTCCCGCCTTGTGATAGTTTCCATGGCAGAACAGCTTTCCTGCTTCTCTGCTGACTTTGCTCCTTNGGGGCTGATTGTGTCAATCAATCTGCATTTCCACTGATTCCCCTGAATCAACTTGCTGGTAGCTCCCATCCACTGTTGCCTCTTATCCTCCTTGTCTGCTCTCATTCCTTCCACATTTAAGAGTTTGCTTTAATTCCTTTTCTGTCATTTAAGAGAAGCTTCTGCATGGAATCGTGATAAACACATGTGTTCTGTCCACAACGTGGAGGACAGTCCAAACTGCTGAACAGTAGAATTAGTAGCTACCCAGAGTTGCTTGTTTCTCGGTCTTCCAATCCATTTCTGCTATCCTGCAGCTGCTGGGAGCCTTTCCCAAACACACTAGGTTTCTCATTCCCCGTGCCAGCCTCAGTCTGCTTCTGTCTGAACATCTTCCCCAGTACTGCAAGCACTTGCTCTACCCTCTCACAAGGCAGCCTGGGTTTGCTGAGGGTCAAACACCTTCAAGCAATAAAGAATGTAACTTGGGATCCATAGCCAACTTTAAAAAAAAATTTGTTATCTATCTATCTATCTATCTATCTATCTATCTATCTATCTATCTATCTATCTATTATCTATCTATCTATTTAGGCTTTTAGAGACAGGGTTTCTCTGTGTAACACCTCTGGCTGTCCTGGAACTTGCTTTGTAGACCAGACTGGCCTTGAACTTACACAGACCCACCTGCCTCTGTCTCCAGAGTGCTGGGATTAAAGGCCTGCACCACCACTGCCCAGAAATAACCAACTCTTATACCTCAGTGAGACTGTGGTAAGACATGATGTGTGGCTGTTTAAAAATCTCCAGTGGAATTGTGTCCAAGTCACTCACAGTTGTACCCATACATTAACTGGGTTTTCTCTTTCTTCCTCTTTCTCCTATGGGAGCTTTCTTTTCTGGGAATTCTCTTCAAAATAAACTGGTTGTACCCAAGGCTTTGTCTCCAGGTCTGATTTCAAAAGAACTTAGCTGAAGACAGTTGGCACTGGGAAGTGAGCAAGGAAGCCGCATTCTCCGTGGTATGGCGAGAGCAAAGAGCGCATGCGCAGCAGTAGTTATTGCGGCATGGGCAGCCCCTGACACTTCCAAGGATCATAGTTAGCAAATTTTCTGTCCATAGTGCACTTAGAGAGAAAGATGAAAGAAGCTTGGCATACACAGGNGTGTTAATGTCACCAAAGCTATGGGGACTGTGACCACAAGCAATAGTGTTCTGGTCTTTTTAACTGCCTTAAAAGAGTTGGAGAAGGGTAAGAGATTTACACCATCCAATAACAATTCAGGCCATAGTAACAAGGCCAAAAGGCCCTCCTAAAAGCACATAATTAATTTCATATTCTGCAGCCAGAGGGAGAATGTTCTGAAAAATTGGGCCCAGGATAAAATAGATTGGAAGACACAGTCCAGGCCTCTTCTAAGGGAGCCAAAGTTCTGGGAAAGGAGATAGGCCCAGAGAAGCCCTGGGACGTGGGTGTGGGTCACAGTCTCTGAATCACCTAGCCTTGTAGAAGGAGACTGCACCCTGCCAGCTGAGGAAAACACTGTCCTCTGGCCTTGAGTCACCTCGGAAGCAGACACCTTATAGATAATGCTTCTCTCCCTCAAGATTAGCTACTGCCTCTCTCCATTGTCTTCAGAAACTAGGGTCAGGTCTCAGGATAACCAAAGGGAGAGGGCACAGTTGCCGCTGCTAGAGATGTGATGG
>LZPO01027460.1:202192-222108 GCA_001675575.1 Neotoma lepida | reverse complement strand
ACTTTCATGCAAACACATACTTCATTTTTTTATTTTATTTTTTACTTTGTTGGTTCTGAACATTTTCAAAGTGTAGCCCTGCAAATTTGTACATTTTCCCTTTGGCAGTACAGGCAGTATTGACTTTGGAATGCAGCTTCCACAGAAAGCCACACTGAGGGCAAGTCCACAGTAGCTCTTTATCTCCCGCACAGATTAGGAAACCCTCCAGGAATGATGTTACTAAGGCAAATTTAGAAGGACCTCAGCATTCANGGAGGAAAATGTCAGTAGTGTCCAGCAAAGCCAGAGAGTGGTCAAACATTGGGAACAAGGAAACAGGGCTCATTTGAAATTCTACAAATAGTTGTTGGCTAACTCCCATTTCGTTCGTTTTCACTTTGACTGGGTGTTAGTTTCTGGACCCAGGGATGTCCAGACTCACTCTTCCTATGGGCCTACAAAATACCCAGATGTTGTCTGGGGCCCTGATACTTCACCCTCGTTGAGGGTTTTGTCTGTCTAGTACTGTTGTCCTCATCTGACAGGAGTTCCTTCACTTTCTAGAAGAAACTGTTCTTTCTCCACTTCATTAGAGTGCACCCTAGCACATTTATTCTAGTGCAAAATTCTCCAGATTCACCGTGACAGGGTCAGGGCTGTGGACGACCACATACATCATATACGGGCCATGGCTGTCCCTTCAATTGGCCAAGAGAGCTAGGCCAATCAGAGGTCTTCTCTGGGATCTAGGTAGACAGGTAGGGCTCTTTCCTTTCTAGTGATGTGACCTGAAATGGTTTGGTCACTCTGCCACAGAGAAAAAGCTGGCAAAAAGGGAAGAAGTCAAATTACAGAGATTCATGATGCCAAGTGCCGAAACATGAGTCTAGTATGTGAAGTTTCCTACCACCCATCTCTGTCTCCCCCACAGTCTTCTGGGATTGGCCAGTCCCTCATCTCTCTTTCTACAATCTCCTTATGGTCTGTCCCATTATCCCTCTTCCCTGTTCAAAGCGGGCAACACTGAGTGTCTGGTCTTCATAGCTAAGACCTCTGATTAATGTACCTCGTTGACTTCTTTTGCTGTTTCGTTTAAATGGTTATAAAACCAACTGCTTAATTAAACAAGTATTCTTCGGCCTTTCCTTTTTGATACAGTAATTGGCTTCTAAGGAAGTCTGGCACCTTCCTGGGACTGCTTTCCATTGGTGTTCTTTCTCCCCAGCCCCCTTCAGCACAGATGAGGACTAAGCTATTGGAGGTGCCAGGCTGGCTCCAGAGTGCACAAAGTAGCCTCACTCAGGTGCCGTGGCAGAAGTGATAATGTCAGTCACTGCAGTTTTTGTCACCAAAGCTGAAGCACTTCCGATATTCTCAGGAATGTCCAAGCAATTCCCTCTCTGATGGCTTTACTCCCAAAGTGAACAAGTGATCTTGGTACAGTTTCCACCCACGAGGCATTAAGGTTCCCAGAACTATCTTTTACACGTTCTGGAGACTTGCTTCCAGGTTGACCTCAGTTCTGTTTTATGCTTCACTGATTTCTACTTCCCATCCCCCACNTTCTTAATGCTTTGGAGTTACCATGAAGATATGAACATTAATCATTTCCAGATTGTCATTATGTCCAAAATTTAGATTTAAAAGGAGTGTTGGTTGTCATAGCTTGGGTACCATGACCACCCTTCTCTAGGAGATGTCCAGAGCATCTATTTTAGCCCTTCAAAAAGCATCCGCTGAGAAATGATAATCTCCAAGGAAACTGAGATGTTTGAGTAAGGAGACTTTACACAAGAGAGCGAAATAACCACCAGTGCCCACCTCAGGGAGAGTCCAGCTAACAGTGCCCACCTCAGGGAGAGTCCAGCTAACAGTGCCCACCTCAGGGAGAGTCCAGCTAACAGTGCCCACCTCAGGGAGTGTCCAGCTTCTAGTTTCCACTGCAGGGAGAGTTCAGCTGCCAGAACCGAGCTGGTGGATTCAATTGGATTTAAGCTGCTTCACAAAACGCTACATTTTCTTCAATATGTAAATAGGTGAGGCTATTGCTCTTGAACTTCCACCTTTCTTAGCCTGAGGCAGAATTCCTAACTGAGCCCCCCTTTTTCCATTTTAATAACACAAAACTGTATTTCCTCAAATTTTCAAAATGAATCCTTCCTTCCCAACACTACCTCACTGGGTCTATTTTTTCCAATGTAAAAAAGTTGTGTGTCATCTGCCATTAAATTGAAAAGAAGCAGAGGAAGAGTGTGAAATCCTGTTTTGATAAAATATTTTACAAATACAGCTAAATATGTACCCCTCAAAATCTTTATGGAGACCCACCAAACTTGAAGTAGTGGTCTGGGAGGAAGAATTATGCCTCCTAAAACATGTCCCCATTTTAGTCATTTGGAACCTGTGACTTGCCTATATGTGGACATGGGAACTTTGTGAACATGAATAAACGGAGAATCTTGAGGAGGGAAGATTAGCATGGGTTGTCTGGGAGGGGCTGATGTCGTTTTTAAGTGAAGGAGGGGGCAGAAGGGCTTGTGTCAGAGAAATGCAGTGTGAGAAAGACAGACGCCCACTGGCTTTGCAGATGGATGGCAGCCTAGGCCAGGAGGCCAAGCCTTTGGAGCCACAGGAGCAAGAAGCACCCTAGTGTGTAGTTTCTAGGGGGATTCTTGTCTAGAAAGACTTGGTTTTGATTTCTGACCTCTGCTATGTAAGATAGTAACTTTGGTATGTTTGTGTATGTACAAATCTTTAGTCTGTAGCAATATGTTAGAGCAGCAACATATTGATGATGTGAGTGGTATTCTTGGGACATGGGCTTTGGGGGAAGAACACCCAGAGGAGAGAGTAGAGGACATTAGTTCTTCCAAACTGGGAATTTTTCAAAAACACGCTACTTCTATACGAAATGTACTCTTACTGATATCATACAAATGAGCTGGCTAAACACTCACTTTCAAAAGANACCACTGAATTTAGTTNAAGTATAGAATTTCTGAGGGAAGGTTTTGTATTTAATGTTTATAGATATTTTTTAAATGTATATACATGGAGGTTGATTTAGTTAATAAATCTACCTATCTGCATGGATATATGGATGTGCGTTGTTTGTTTATTTATTTGACCTACATGCAGATTTGTTTTCCTGTTATGTAGAATGGAGACCAGTAAGNAGTCCCGAGAAAGAGAANTCAGAGCTAGTTAGAACTTCNAGGGAAGCAGTTTCTCAGGCTCCTCCAGCCTCTCTCCAGCAGTCTGCACACACGGCTTCAAGTTTCCAGTTTGCTTCCTGGCTGCGGGATGANCACAGGTGCAGCAGCCATGAAATNTGAGTTTTGGATAAAAAGAAGAAAGAGTGGATACGAGGGAGTATGCTTCAGATAAATCAGCCCTGTTAAAGAGCATTTTAAATTTGCACTGGCAAGAATCTAACCACATTGCCACCCCTGTCACAGAGAAGCCAGGAAATGTAAATTTTCAGTTGGGCACATTGCCACCCCCAACAAAATCAAGGTTCCTTAGTGAAGAAGAAGGGAAGAAATTGATTTGGGGTAACAACCAGCAGCCTGTGTACAAGCTTCAGTGGCAACCAAATCCTAAAGCAGGGCCTTTGTAACTCTGTCTTTAATACTAAACTTTCCTCNGTAATGAACAGTCTTTACTGTTCAAGGCAGTGCAAACACACAGACCCTACTTATTCTGTGAGCCTTCAAAGCTAACGCATTAAAAGCAAGGGAAGCAGGGAGCAAAGGCAAAAGCCTAAAAACCTGAAAACAATAAATTCCATCATGATTACTTCTTAAGGTATCAACTCAGTCAATTTAGTATTGAAGAGCATCCTCATTTAAGAACTTCCCAAAGGCTCAAAACTGTGCATATAATTTACATGTTAGAACATTTTTTCCCTCATTATAAGCTCCATAGATCCTCACTGGAGCTGGTGACTAGAGAAAGTTTGTTAACTACACATTCAAGTGTGATTCCTGTTTGCAAGGTGACAGATGACAAAAGTCGCTGAACTCAGAGGTGAACTGTGCTCAGGCCAAAACACAGATGTGAACATTGCCTTGTGGAGTGGAGAATTTGGGGTCCATGCAGGGTTCAGAAACTGGCCAAAAACATACATTTGATCACAAAAGGTAGAAGTTCCTGGCCTTGGACCTGTGAAGGATTCTCTACCCTAACAAGCCCCCACAAGCCCTCTCAACTAGGGATTGGTCTAGTACATGAAATCCTAGAGAGTACAGCCTTTCATTTGGAGTCTGCGAAGTAAGAAAGGAAAGCGCAGCTATCTGTCTGCATGTAGTACCTACAAACAGCTCTTTGGATATAACATTAAAACTGTTTATGGATCTCTGGATGCTGTTGACAAACAAATAGGAGATATATGTAACATGTCACACTGCAGACTTGGNAGAGAAGAGAACTCAAAACTCACAATCTCATAAATCTACCAACACAAGTTTAAGAAGACTTAGAGACGCTAGGGGAATAGGGCAGAANAAATCTGATTATTTTGTCAAAAAGATCCCAAAAGAAAGAATGAAACATAATGGTTGGTTATCTGTAGAGCTGGGATTCATGTGCAAGGGAACACAGGCCATTTCTGGGCTCCGTCAGGGTGTCTGCACTTCCTGTATACCCTATCCCTCTTGTAGCGGAACAGCCTGCTGTCCAGTGTGAAGGACTCCAAAGTGGAGTGTGCATGTGCGTCTTGCCAGTTTTCCACATCATCACTGGGGCATGAGAATAAATGTTGGAACATTTTTAATTTATCTTAAAAGTAAGGAAACTATGCAATATGAATATTCATGTTATGGACTGACAGCCATGCCATCTCTCACTGCAAGAGACATTTCTCTGGTGGAGAGCAGAGCTTTTTAGCACAGAGGGGCTGGCTGTGGCATCTCTACTTCACACTGCTTCTCCAATGTGGCTACCTACATGAGCTGGGCTTAGAGATTTATAGATTGTGATGTCTCATTTATGTAAATTGACCCTTATAACATATTTAATTAGCCTTAAAAGATTTCAGNAAATGAGAAAAATCTTTGTTGATGAAAAATAATGGGGTTGGAGAGTTGGCTCAGAGGTTAAGACTATGTACTGCTCTTTCAGAGGATCTGGGTTTGGTTCCCAGCCCCATGGCAGCCCACAGCCATCTGTAACTCCAGTCTGGTGCCCTCTTCTGGCCTCTGAGGACACTGCATGCACATATGTGTGTGTGTGTGTGTTTGCATATATACAAACAGGTAAATACTCATACACAACTAGATAAATAAATAAAAATACTTTAGAAAATATTATTAAAGTAAACAAAATCACATGAGATAGGACCATAGCTGATTTGTGTGCCTAGACCAGGTTGTTTCGGTGATTTCACAAAACTGTGACTTCAGACCTAAGTAGGTATGACAAGAGGTTGCTCTTCCAAACTGAAGTGTCCTGATAACTTACAGAAATGTGGAAGTGCACCTGCTATCATATAAATAAATTTCATTCAGCAGTATCTATCAAGTTCCTATTGTGTCTGTGAAATGTATTTTTCAATTATGACAGCCACTAAAACCAATGACAAACCAAACCGAACAGAGAAGCAGACCTTTGAATTATAGTTATCACAGACACAAAGCCACAATTTTCAAAAACAGCAATGGCCAGTCAATTCTATTACACTGGTTATAATAGCATTTTTAGGAAAAGATGAACATCATGAATAAAAATTAATAGACTTTCATTAGTTTATTCTAATTTAGTTCATCTTTTCAACATATCTACTTTGTGTTTGATANATAAAGTACATTAATATAGCAATGCATGCATAGAACAAAATGGAAATATATATACTTGGAAATAGCTACTCGATGTTTCATTTATGATTGCTTGTAAAGCAAAAAGCATTTAGAAACCACTGCTAAGGATCGTGGTAAGTATTAATGATTTGTTCATTAAAAAAATCTAATCCTTCCCAATTCGATGATCCTGGTAATTGGATAATCAGTTTCCTGTTGCTGTGACAGAATGCCTTCAACAGAAGGAAAGCTCCTTTGACCCATGACTTCGGAGATCCCACTTCCCATAACTCCCCTCTGCTGCTTTCCAGCCTGTGGTGAGGCAGAGAGTGACGGAGAGGAGTGTGTGGTGAACAGAGCCACTCGTGGCAAACAGGAAGAGAAAGAGAGAGGACAGGGCTAGAAGCCCATACTCTCCTTGAAGGGCATGCCTTTTAGTGAGCTAACCTTCTGCTAGGCCTCATCCCTAAGTGTGTCATGGTGTCCCTCAGCACCGTCACCTGCGGATGAGCCTTTTGTGGACACTCAAGCTCCACATAACAGCTATGACTTACTGCCTTAGCACATTAAATACAACCTTCTTCCTCATGTTCTCACAGCAGGTTCTGTCTGCTGCTCATTCCCCTCAACACTTTCTTGCATGATGATGACAACAGTGGATACATGATCCCCTTTGCTGACTCTGAGAGCACAAGAAGGGTTGCTGTCATTGCCCGCTTGACGATTGCCTCTCATAGCTCTGGCCATGCCCAATAANGGCTCACACAGAAGNTAAGAGAAGATGAGAATGTGTCCAGAAGCTCTGTAGGCATCATGAGCACACTGAGAAGCACTGAGAAGCATGTTTTCCAGGCATCATGGTGGTAAACTGTGTGTTGTGTTGATTCTCCCAGATTCGCCAGGCCGTTGCTTCTGCAGGAGGCTGTGCACTTCTTCACATACTCAAAACATATAACATCCATCATCTTGACTCATTCTTGCACATTTCCCTGTTAAATTATTCTCAGCTTCATTCTTACATGTATAGTCATGTCACACTTAACAATATATATATACATACATATAATAAACAACCTAAAATATGTATCATATAGATTATTTACAGATTTGTGAATTTTAATAACCTATAGTGACAACTTTGATATTAAACACAATCCTAATGGGCTGGAGAAATGGCTCAGTGATTAAGAGCACTGTCTAATCTTCCAGAGGATACAGGTTAACACACACACATGATGGCTCACAAGCAACTGTAACTCCAGTTCTCGGGGTTCTAATGTCCTCTTCTGGCCTCTGTAGGTGCCAGGCACACACATGGTACACATACATACATGCAGGCAAAAACACCCATACAGAAAAAAATAAATAAGTTAATAAAAATTTTAAAAAATGCTAGTAACCCAATTACTACATACAATACATTTTTAAACTTCATTTTTTATTCTTTCCTTTAATTTTTGGCATTTGAAACTCTTTAATTTAAATTTTTAAACTTTTTGAAAATTTCATACATGAATACTATATATACCTGTCTCTTATACACATCTAGATGTGTATAAGAGACAGCTATATATACTGTCATTCCCACCCCTCCTTCTCCCATTTACATTTAAGCAGGACTTGGTGGTACAGATCTGTAACTCAAGAGACTGGGGCAGGAGGATTGCAATTCTAATCTTCCTGGACTACAAAGTGAGTTCAAAACCAGCTTGGGAAATTCACAGAGATCATGTCTCAAAATTTAAAACAAACAAACAATAACAGAACAGTAAAAGGGGCAGGGTGATAGCTCAACAGTGGAGGAGTTGTTCATTAAGAGCGGGGCTCTGGGTCCAATCTCCAGTATTGAAAAAAATAGAAAAAGTTTGTAAATTTAACAGACTCTATTTTTTTAAACTTAGTCTGATTCATGCTGTATTTGATTTGATTCATATAAACAACCTCAGTTTGTCAGCAAATTGCACTTTACACCCACAGGTAAGTATAGCAGCTTTCGGAGTTCTGAGGTGCAGAATTGGACCAGACACTACCTTATGACTTAGGGGAGACGAGCCACATAAACATGCAATTACCTCAATGTGTGCCTAAGTGCAGTTCTGTGATTGCAGAGTGGGCGTGGGAGGAGGGAGACATTTGAGTGCTGGTGATGGCTGCTTTTTCCCTCTGTGCTAGCCTGGCATTTTCTCCTTATACCTTGGGCTGGAATTACATAACACAAGGGCAGTTATTTAGCTTATACGTCACATGGGCATAAGCGAATGGTCATTAATATAAACAATGTGAAAACCAGACAGAGACACTCTTGGTGAAGACTTGTTGGTCTGCAAAACTNTGATGGAGTTCAGCTCACACCAAGAAAACAGAGGCAGGGTACTAAATCTGTGGAGAAGACTAGAGGAAGAAACACAGAGGCGGCCGAATGGCAGAGTGAATGTCATCTGTACTCTCAAGTTTTCCTCTTTGTCCTGGTCACTCTCACCCACCTGTCACACCCCCCCCCGTGCCCAGTAAACAGTCTAAGCACTGTGTTTTCTTTAACNAATTTGATTCTCATCATAATCTCTCTGGAAAATACTAGCAACCCCATTTGACAGATGTGGAAACTGAGGCTCCAAGAAATCATACAGCTTTCCTGAGCAACTGGAACTCAGGCACATGCAGTCTGGCTTTGTGACCTTGNGAATTGTGAGCGACAGTGAAAGGAGCAAAGGAAGTGAGAGAAAGAGGCAAAGAAGTCATCTTTGCCCTACTAAGCCTTAGTGGCCGCATCGAATGGTCCAGGGCTTTTCTAACTAACGTCACTGGGTGCCCAGGGGTTCTGCAGCACCACCACCTGCACCAGGGCCTCTCTCCACAGCCGTTATGANGGTGGTAGGGGTCAGGGACAGGGTACCAGTGATGGCTTGGAGTTCTTTCTTGAATCCTGTGACACTTGGACACCTAATGGCTCTGTTCACATAGAACTTCCAAAGCCATTCTTTCTCCATGACCTTCAATCTGCTCTTAGATGACATAACCTGGGGACAGCATGATATGGCACACCTTGGACAGCTACTGGCAAATGCCCTGCTAAAGAACTTGGTATCCTAAAGGAAGAAAGCTTTCCCTCCAGGAGCAAACAACACAATCGATACATATTGCTTGGAGCCAGGATGTGCCGACTCATCATGCTGAACATAGTAATCTGATTGAGGATAATAACACAGCCAAAGGAATAATATTCCATTTAAGGTAATGTCGAGAGAAAGCTGAGGGGGAGAAAGCCAATTCTGCATTCCATACCTATTTTGAAGGCTTGCTAAGCACTGCCCTAGGACGTGAATAAATTCCACCCCTGACTTCACAGGTTCCAGAGCAGGGTGAAGAGGCCATCTAAAGACAACAGAGAGAAGGAAGTCACCTTAGTCAGGGCATCCATAAGTCAAGCTTGCCCTTCCTCCTGCCACCTTCCCTTCTCAAGCTTGCAAGTGAGGTGACCTGCACCCATCCAATTTGCAAAGGATTCTAGGGAACACTTAGGAGCCACCCCATAACCACCGGATTCTTTTCTTTCCAAGGTAGGAATGATTAACTTCAAGACAGCCCACCAGCTGCTGGACTCCATGGACCATGCTTTTTTCTTTCTTCCCTTTGGGGCTCTTGACCCTCTAGTCCACACGAAGCCTTTGCCTTCTCTTTGCACAAGCTTCACAAGGTGCGTCTGGGTGGGCACGTCATGCTGACCTTCCCCTAACTCCAGTTTGCACATTGAAAACTGTTACTGAGTCCCAAGCTTTCAGCACTGAGGAACTTGAACTGGTTCCTGGACTGGATCTGTTCTCAGAGTTTATCTGGGCAAATAGTGATGGCAGGCAGCTTTCTCTCCAGTAGATGCTGCAGGCCATTTTTACCAGATAACATTAAGCCCCTCATAGCTACTCACATGTTCTTTCTAATTCCTTCTCAACATGAAATTTCACTGTGTTTTGAGTTCTCATGGGCTGGTCAGGCTGGCTCCAGGGGATTTAACTTTGCCATAGTCACTCATATGGTAAGTTAATTAGTAGACATTCTAGCTGTCCAAATCTCTACTGTGAGCTTGGGTGACATGGACTACATAGGAGAGATCAACTCCCATCAATTCAATGACATTGTGTATATGAGCCACAACCATGATAGCCGCTCGTCTTTCCTCTATCTCCAGGTCAGCAGTGGCAATTGTTTTCCGTTTAAAACTTCCACAGCAGCAACCTCAGAAGGCCTCTGCGACGATCAAAGATAATGCCAAGCATCTAGCAGGTAGGTACTCGCACCCAGTGGACAAGAGCCTGGGAGTGATTGCTGCTAGTGTGACTCACTTGTGTTTGAAGATACCTAAGCACACATGTGCTGAATCACTCCTAATGGAGAAACAAATAACTTCTTTCCATAATAAGTAGGAGAGATGGGTGGGAAAGATTCTTTCTCTTGNTCCCATTGACTGTGCCCAGCCTAATTCCCTAGTTGACTGTTGATCTACCAAATTATACCCAGGTACCACCTGTTTTATGGTGGTATGCTTTTATGATTAACTTACTATCTTACACCCTGGGAGGCACAGGCCACAGTTTCAACCCTGCAGGTGTGAAAGTTTAATGTCCCTGTGGACACACAGGATCAGGAAAGACCTCAACTGTGTTCTTATGAACACCTCTGAAGCATCCATCAATGCCTGAAGCAGCAGGGTCTTCAGGACTCTGATTGCCACTCACAGAAAGCAGTACACTATAATGTGAATCTTAAATGGTCTTTTTAATTAAAAATCATGGAGCCAGGTATTGGGGTAAATTCTGAATGATCAGAGAGACAGAACAAGCCACAGCCAACNTTACCTTGCCAACTCCTCAGCTGATCTTGTTTCCTCAGACTNCAGGCTTCTGAGTCCTCACCTGAATGATTCTCAGCTGAACTGCTGCTAAAAGCCTCAAAACTTAAAAGCCTAAAAAGCCTCTAGTTCCTGGTCCTCACGCCTTATGTACCTTTCTGCTTCCTGCCATCACTTCCTGGGATTAAAGGCATCTGTTTTTCCCAAGCAAGACATAGATCTCAAGTCCTGGGATTACAGGTGTGTANCACCACACCTGGCTCTGTTTCCAGTGTGGCCTTGAACTCACAGAGATCTGGATGGATCTCTGCCTCCGGAATGCTAGGATTANAGGNNTGTGTGCCACCATTTTCTNGCCTCTATGTCTATCTAGTGGCTGTTCTGTTCTCTGACCCCAGATAAGTTTTACTAGGGTACNCAATATTTTNGGGGACACAATATAATCACCACAGTACACAATCCAGGATACACATACACACATTCACTCACAGTGAGCACACACCTTTACACATATATGACCCGCACAGAAACCTCATAAAACAATATGGCTCTGTTTTGAATATGGTTTATCCTCTTCAGAATTCAGGTTGAAATTTAGTTCTGACTGTGAATCTGTAAAGGGTGGAAATTCAGCTGCAGTGTGTCAGGGGTTGGGCCTTTGGGAATGGATGAATTCCCACCAGTTCATCAGGGTGGGGTTGCCATGACTAAGCGCTGCCAGCTTTATAAGAATAGAAATCAGAACATACGTGTTTCCTGTCTCCCGCTGTGTGATAGTCTGCATCTTCCTGGAACTCTGCTGGGGAGCAGGCCATCACCAAATGAGCCCATGGCTATGACAAGAACAGTGATCCACACAATCTGGTGATTTATCTAGTCTGTGGCATCATGTGATTGGCACTAGCCAAAAGACTGGCAAATACCCTTACCACATAGACTAAGCTTACATTCCTGTCCTCTGAGGGGCTAGGGCAGAAAGAAAGCAAAAGGCAGCTTTGTGAGGACACCTGTGTGTACATGTATGTAAATGTGTATGCATATTTTTATGTAGGGTACACACATATGTGTAGATGCATGTGCGTGTTTGTGTGGATACATATGGAGGCTGGAGGACGACTTGTGTCATCTTCAGGAATGGTACCCATCTTCTTTGAGACAAGGTCTTCCATTGGCCTGGGTTCATTAATTAGGCTACGCTGGCTGTCTAGTAGGCCCTCGGTATCATCCTGCCTCCACCTCCCCCACACTGGGATTACAAATGTGGTCCACCATATCTAGTTGTGTCCTAGGGTTTGAGTTCAGGTCCTTGCACATCCAAGAGAAGTGGTTTACACACTGATCCATCCCTCAGGTCCTTAAATATTTTTTAAATATTGAGATCCTCTAAATTAGTGGTTCTTAACCCATGAGTCACAACCCCTTTGGGGGTTACATATCAGATGTCCTGTATATCAGATATTTACATCATGATTTATAACAGTAGTAAAATTACAGTTATGAAATAGCAACAAAATAATTTTATGGTTGAGGTCACCACAACATGAGGAACTGTATTAAAGGATCACAATGTTAGGAAGGTTGAAAACTAGTGCTCTAAATCAATTTGAAACCCAAGAAGTACTGAAGCTGTCATATTCTTATACACAGGGGTCCAGTGACATTGTGTTGTGTTTGTGATTGTGTTTTCATTTTGCAAGTCTTGAGAGTGATTGGCTGCTATTTTTGTTTCTATTTTTGATATTTTGGATAACAGATAATGATGTAATGTAGATTAAATATTATTTTACATGAAACATACAAAGGTTTCTTTTATTTATGTGTATGTCTCTCTCTCTCTCTCTCTCTCTCTCTCTCTCTCTCTGTGTGTGTGTGTGTGTACACATAAGTGAGTGCAGTACTTTTAGAGACCAGAAGAAGGCATTGGGTCCTCTGGAGCTTGAGTTACAGCCTGTTGTGAGGCACCTGACGTGAATGCTGGGAACATAGTCTTAACCACNGAACCATCTCTTCAGGCCCAAGAACAGTATTTTTATTCTCAAAACAAAGATTTCTGAGAAACTGGTCTGTTGAGTTTGTCCCCTTAGAGGGTGATAACGGTTATGATGATCATGATGATGATGTGACAGCTACTGCACTTTGCTTTATTAAGGGATCATTGTAAAAGTACAAATACTGCCCTCAAACTTAGCACCAATGTGTATCCCATGAGAGAGGAATNGCAATCCTCCTGCATTGTTATCCTGGGTCCACAGACCCATTGTGCAGACCCATCATGTGTAGACTCATCATGAGTAGAAGACTCAGGCCTTAGGCATGAGACCCAGGCTACCATGTCACCATTTTCCAACCATGCATCCTTGAGCACGTCATCTAATCCTTTTAAACTTTCACCTTTGTCTGTGGTGAGGGCATCATTCCAAATTATGGGTTCTTTGAAAGGGTCATATGAGATCACACTATATGCACAGACTCATTGTGAAGACCACTTCCCACAGTCCACAGAGCATCCTTATCTCCCAAGTTCCTTTCAATGTTTTGAAGTTTTAAAATCTGAGCTGGATACTCAGTGGTGCCATGGAAGAGAGTGAGTCCTTTTCACTCTTGGAAACATTGAATTGATTATATTTGACTCAAGACACTCTCTCATCATTGGTCCATGGGCAATCTGCTTCATTTTTAGTAATACCATAAGCATACAGGTAGTCAAACCTTCTATCGAACGCTAGGACCTTGACAATAGACATCTCACAGTGAGTCGTTGGTTCCCATTCTCCTTTTCTTCCACTCAACTGCCTTACCTCTTGTCCTGCTCCATCTGAAGTATTTGTTTTCCTCCTTCATTCTTCAAAACCCAGAAAAGCTTCTGCAATGAATGAGTAGGGTTACAGCCCATGCTGAGCTAAACTGCAGCGATATCCTGGTGTTCAGTGACGACTTAGCCTGGTTCTTCTTTCCCTGGCAGACACGTGGGGTGGAGGACCAGAATGTTTTAGGGAATCAGGATGTGCAACTTCTCATAGGACAGAAGAATGATCATCTCTAGTGGTTTGGGCATGTCCTAGAATTCATGTGTTGGAAATCAAATCCCTAAATCAGAGGCCATTGGGAGGAAATTAAGATTAGATGTGGCCATAAAAGAGAGAATCCAAGGTGGTCTGAGTGACTTCCTAAGAGACTTAAGCTAGCAGCTTCCCTTCTGGCCATGTCATCCTCTCTGCCACATTATGATACAACAAGAAGCCTTGCCAGATGCCGAACCAATGTATGCACCACAAGCTTGGACTTTCCAACCTCCAGAACAATGAGTCAAGTAAACCCCTTTATTTATAAATCACTAGAGTCNGGTATTGGAGCAATAGAAGACAACCAAGACAGTCTTCCTTTCTGTCTTGTTCTGGATGTGTGCTCATCCTGTGCCATCTTCAGGAAAACAACATATGGGAGCTGTTGAGAGATGGGATCCAGCACTGCTAATTTGTCTCTGTTTAGTTCTCAGAAACTCGATGGAAGCTCTTCCAAGCAGCGGCGTGGTCCTTGGCTGAAGCATGCTCTATGTGTCGGGTTTGTTCTAGCAGCTTCTGGACACAAGACTCAGCTGAGAGATCTGGGATAGTCACAAGCTGGTGTGGAAGGACTCTGTGATGTGATTCTCTTGCATCTAAGGGATAGAAATCCCTTCTCAGAAGTTTTTCACTGCAGTAAGACAGTTCACTTGTGCCTTCTGCTCCTCAGTCCTCCCTTCCCCCACTCTGTTATCCCACTTCTGTTTCCCTGGGGTTGAAGAATGCTCATAGAATCTCTCTTCATGGACAGTTAGCTTTTCATTATCCATTGAAAAGGCCTGCATAAAGTTCTTCTGCCGTCAGACACATTATCTAGCACCAGCCCATCTCTGACCTCTCCAGTGTATGTTCAAAAAGCAAGTACATATAAACTCATTAGAAAGTTAGCAGAAGTATGTGTGCAAACACATGCATTTCAAAGTTGTTCACGAATTTGGAATGATCAGGGTCACCACTCTCAGGATACTAATAAAATTTTTATTTGAAGACTATTAAATTGTTCTTTAGCTTTCTCTTTCCTGAGATAAATCATCTCATTTTTCTCCATCTGTAACAAGAAACACTCACCCCCATCCCACCCCTGGTCCACACATTATAGGGTGCAATAAACCCTGTCGAAGAAATTGATCCTGCAGAAGCACAAGAAAAATGAATTCTAAAACTCCTGCCAAGTGTGGTCGAGGACAGACGATGACACTCTCCTTAGCGAGATAGTAGAGCTGTCCAAAAGAAAGTTCAGGGCCTGGCTCAGAAAGAGATTGGGAGTTAAACTGACTCCCATGTATGATGTGATAAGAAGGAGAGATACAAGTAGTAGGCTCTGGGATGGGGGAGAAGAAGAGGGAGAGAGAATGAACATGACAGGGCTGCAAGCTAGGGCCTGAGGTAGTAGCTGGCAGCATGAAATGTCCCAGAGCGCCCNTCACCGAAGCTCTTCTCATTGGGATAGCTATAATTACACTTCATTTAAGTTGTTCTCTGCTCCAAGTTGTGCCAAAATCTTCATCCTTTGTNCTCAAACTTTCACTACAAGTGTCTCCTTCTGACAGCCTAGGTAGTGGGTGGGGCACTGGGAATGGCTGTCGGGCTTCAGCATCTGTAATCTTAGGTGTCTTTATAGAGACAGGGATGATGTTGTTTATCTCTTATTATGATAAGGGAACCTGGAGCCTGGAAAGAGTGTGAAAACTACCAAAGCACAAAGGAAGGGTGTAAGCTAATGAAATAGCCTCTGAAGCCAAGCGTGTTGGTACACACTCATGAACCCAGTAAGTTCCCAGCGAGCTGAGGCAACAAGCTCATAGGTTTGTAACCAACCTGGGTTATATAATGAATGTCAAAAAGTGGGAGGTGGAGCTAGGAGTGGGGAGAAGCATCTGCATAGGGCACTGGGTTGAACATGATTGAACACAGTCATAGAAAACAGTAGNTAAGTGAGGGGCTAAGAGCATCCTTCCTTTGAGTTTGCCAATGGGTTTGAACTCTATACTCTTTCATCCACCTAACACCTAATAATGCTTTGAAAACAGTNGGATGTCTAACAAGCTATAATGGTTGTTGAGATCTAAACAGGAAAGAGAACTCCATAGCTGAGAAAACCCTAACTAATTCAATAGCGAAGTTTGAGTTCTGTTTCTTGTAGATGCCAAACACTGTTGCCTTGGAATCAATTTTGTTTTTATGATTCACCTCCAAATTGTTCTAAGAACTAAGGGAACTGGCTATACTAGAGGATTACCAGTTCTTGGGCATCTCACTTCCAGTCTGGAACAAGTCCAGGGTATACCTGATTGCTGCCCTTGGCATCCTTAAGATTTCAGTGCATCCTTCCAGTGTCTGAAGACTTTCCTAGGAGGAGAGACACTGCTACTGGAGCCACATTGCTCACAGGTCCAGAGTGAGCTGAAGTGCCTGGAAATGCCCCTGGTGATGCTTTTTAACCAATGACTGATGTATGCAGGATGATAATCAGGGAAGCTCTGAGGTGTCACCTACCTTGCACCTATGTAGATACACACACACTCACACATGCACACATACATGTGTACATATACTCACACAATAATAATAAAATAAATCGTTTCAAAAAGATCCTAAAGCATATGGTTCTTTTATGCATAACTGTATCTTTCTTTAATATTTATTTGTATTCAGTAGTTAAAATAGAAATAGATTTTTTTTAACCTGGGTCAACTACCTAGATCTATTTTTATTAAAATTATTTATTTATTTACCATGTATGTGCATAAATTGAGGATAAAAAGAATGATTGCAAAACATTCAATCCTAGCTTACTTTCTGATAGCACAGATGAGGAGCAATCTAAACATATACCAAAAAGCATAAATGAAAGCAAAGTTCCTGCCTACCGGGGATGCAGGTGAACTGAGACTGGTCACTTCTCAGGACAGCNGTAGCTAGTCTTAGGTGGTGGGAGCATATCCTTGGTTGTCACACTGTCATAAGTCTGTACTTTCTGTGTAATGTGCCTGTGTGGCAGACAGCACCAGCACAAGTTAGAGGGCCTGAGTCAGAGCAACAGGTTAAGTAGAGACTCTCAGGAGCTTTAAGGTCATCAGGGGCCTGATGAACCAGTTTGGAAACTGAGGCAGTTGTGAGGAACAGGAAAGCAGAAAGAACAGCTGACACCAGTGTCAAGCATAGTCTAATCAAGTTATTCCTTCCTGTGCTATGGGATACCCTGTAGTTTCTTTGTGGCACTCAGTTTTCAAAATCACATCTGGGGTCATCCATTTTCTGAATATTTTCCAAGTCAGTCTGAGTTCAGACAAAGATATAATGAGAAAAGAAAACTGTAGAACAATATTTTTCATAAGCACAGATGCAAAAATCCCCAATATATTATTAGCAAAGACAATCCAATAATGTCTAAAAGGAATTATATATTATAATCAAATGGGATTTANCCCAGATCTGAAACGCTTGTTCACCATTTGAAAATCAATTACTATAATCCATCCTATCAACAGGCTAAAGATGATACATTTGTTATAACTGATGAAACCATATGGACACATCCCTCACTTCCATAAAAATTACATTATCATATCAATGCATATAAGAAAAAGCATCTGGCAAAATGAAACACTTAATCACATTTTAAAACTCTTAGAATATTAGGAAATGCAGAAAATCCCTNTTCTTAATAAAGAATATCTACAAAACTCAATGGCTAGCATATTGCTTGATGGTGAGAAGCTAGATGTTTCCTGCTNAGATGGGGAGTGAGGCAGGACATCCCCTCTTGTCCCTGTTCTTTAACACTGTCCTGGAAATCCTTCCTANTCAAATNAGATAAGAAAAGGGAATAAAATGTAGACAGTGTGGTAAAGAAGAAATAAAAATGAACTTATAGATGACATGATTATTTGTATAGGAAATCCAAATGAACTGGAGAAAAAAAAAACATGCCTAGAACTAATGATACTGTAGCAAATTGTAGGCTGACAGATCAGAAGTTTATATCTAGTGTCCATTGTTTTCTTATGTACGAGAAATGGTCAAGTAAAATTTGAAGTTAAAACACATTTGCCTAAATGGAATCACCAAATAACAGAGCAGACAAAGCCCCAACTAGACAGCTGTCACCACCAAATGAAACCTCTAGTTCTGGGAATAGGTTACATTTAATTAAGTTGTTGCAATACCGAAAGAGCCTCATGGAAACCCCCATCGCTATTGCCCAGGCTATTGGTTGCTCTCCACAAACTGATGGTGAAGCTCTATTGTTGAAGACAGCACCCATATAACTCATTAAACATGGAGAAGTNGCNCCGGTGCCTACATAAAGCCGTCATCCCTATTGATAAGTGTTCATGGTACTGGAAGCAACTTTGCATGCTTCCAGAGAGAAAGGTAAACACTCATCCAGCTACAAACCCTTTGATCTACAATGGTGACCTGTCTGCAAGATATGCTGGCACAATAGTGGCACAGAAGTTGTGGGAGTCACCAACCACAACCGGATTGTATTTAAGGCCCACTCCATGAGGGGGGGCCTATGTCTGATACTGCCTAGATGAAGAAGAACCTGAGACTAGGTAAACCATGGACCTAAGGGGAAACTAAACACTACTGCTCTGCTAAAGGAACATAGCCATAAAATGACTCCTAGTGACATTCTCATATCCTCATGGATCAAAGTTTTGCTCTTGTAGCAGATGGGAACAAGCACAGATACTCACAATTGGACAATGTGCAGAAAGTGAGAGATCTTGGAACATTCAGTCCTAAATGGGGTGTTTCCAGCAAATCCCTCCCCTCAGGGTTCAAGGAACTTAGTAGAAGATGAAGCAGAAAGATTGTAAAGAGCCAGTGAGGATGGAAGACATCAAGGAAACAAGGCCTTCTAGACAGAGCAGGATGGAACACAAACTCAGAGACTGACAGCATGCACAGGCATGCACATGCATGCACAGGCGTGCACAGGCACACACAGGTCTAAGTCAGTCAAGATCCCAGTGCTGGAGAAGAGGTAGACACAAGTCCTCATTTCTAGGCCAGAAGCCTTCTGTAGTTGATAACCACTCACAAAGGAAAAATTAGTATTGTCCAATGGAGTCTCCCTGGGTCTACAAACCATACTTCGGGGCATGCCTCGTGCCCAGCAGCAGATGGCCAACACCAAACATTAATGGTAATTCTGGAGGGTTTTTGTTTGTATACTGTTTTTGTTGTTGTTTATGTGTTTGTTTTTGTTTCATAATGCTTTGGGCATTATTTTGTTTTGTTTTTTTAAACTTTATAGGTCTTTTTCTTATACATAATGACTTCCGATTTTGTGTTTTTATGGGATTTTTGTGTATGTGTGAATTTGTGTGTCTCTGAACTTATCTGTGTTTCTTGTGCTTTTTCATTGGCTCTTTTTTTTCTGTTTGTTTTATCCTATTCTGGTTGGTTTGTTTTTAATTCTATATTATTTATTTAATTATTTCCATGCCTGTTTGTTTTCTTATGAGAGAGAAAGAAAGAGTGTGAATTTGGGAGGGTAGGGAGGTAAGGAGGTGGGGAGGATCTGGGAGGAGTTGGGCGTGGGGAAACCATGATCAGAATATTTTATGAAAAAAATATATTTTCAATAAAAATTGCCAGGCAGTAATGGTGCATGCCTTTAATTCCAGTACTTGGGAGGCAGAGGCAGGAGGATCTCTGTGAGTATGAGGCCAGCCTGGTCTACAGAGCAAGTTCCAGGACAGCCAGGGCTACACAGAGAAACCCTGTCTTGAAAAAAAANATNTCATTTTTTCTCACATGTTCAAAATAAGCAAGTCTAACAAAATGCATACATCTTTATGAAGAAAACCGAGAAAGAAATCAGAGAAGAACTATATGAAAGCTATTCTGCATTCATGGGTAAGAAGACCCATATTGTCAAAATAGCAAACTGGGTAAACAGAGTCACTGTAATCTGTCAAAATCGCTGTAGTTTAGTGGATATCAACAAATCAGTCCNAAAGTTTATACAAAGAGGCCAAAGGTGAAGAGTGGTCAACACAATGTTGTCAACAAGGTCAAAGTTGAGAGACTGCACCACACTTTTAGTTTAATATAAAGCCATTATAATCAAGACAGTGAAAAGAGAGACAGATGAACTGAAGAAATCAGCTTGGAAAGCTGGTCAACTGACTTTCAACAAAGGCTAGAAGATACTGCAATGAGCAAAGAAGAAGATGGATAGCAGACCAGCTACTACCCACACGGCAGCAGACAGAC
>LZPO01027460.1:188552-198945 GCA_001675575.1 Neotoma lepida | reverse complement strand
GGCAGCAGACAGACCAGCTACTATCCACATGCCAAACAAACAAACAAACAAAACATGTAGATGACATCTTTCATCCTTTACAGAAATTAAAGGATTAGATTTGAAGTGGATAGTACACCTAAATACAGAACACAAAATTGGTACCACATATAACCCTCTGGCCTGCAAGGGCACAATTTACTATGCCATCATTTGTTCTAGGCATGCTTTTTCTTCTGGTTCATTTGGTTTTCCTGCACAAAAACTGCTTTTATAAGTATCAAATATTTTGAAACTACAGAATAGTGATTGTCCTTCAGCATGTCATACAGACAGTGACTTTCTGAGTAGGACTCATGGAGCACAGGAAATAAGATCAACAATTGAAAAATGGGATCCCCAAAACTAACCCTTGATGGAGTAAAGAAGCAGAGAAAAATCTTTGCCAGCTATACCTCCAACAGAGGATTAATATCTAGAATATATAAAGAACTAAAAAAAACAAGAAAACAATGCAATCATTTTCTCCCTTAAACACTCTCTCTGTGTGTATGTATACGCATTTATATGTATGTGTCCACACGGACACTGCTGGGGCTTGAACCTAGAGCCGCACATATGGCAAGTACTTTACCACCATCCTATGCCCTCAGTGCCCATCTCCACATTAACTGAATTTATTTCTTTTTCTTTAAATCATGCATTACACTTTTGGTTCTTTTCTTGAGTAAGGATCTCATCATTTAGGCCTGACTGGCCTGAAATTTGCTATGTAGACCAAATTAACCTTGCCTCTGCCTTCTGAGTGCTGGGATTAAAGGCATGTGCCACCATGCCTGGTTTAAAGCATACATTACTTTTATAATCAAAACTAAATTTTATTTTATACTTATATGTATATTATAATTACAATTTAATGCAGCGATGATCAAAAAGAGAGAAACCCAAATTGATGTATTAATAATAAAGCCTTCCCATGCATGCCTCTTTGGAGTTTTTGGTTGTTTTCTGTTCCTATTGGGAAGAAATGATGCCTCTTTGTTAGTATAAGACACATAAACGTGTTCCCTACAGCCTTATACTGACTGATTCCTCTATTAGTTTTAAATCTCCTTTGCCCCTGTCCAGTCACCTCCCAGGTCCCACCTACTCTGGCCTTCAACTCATCCTCTCAACTGAGGAGAACTCTGAGGAGGCTTCCAAATCCTTGTCCTCCTAACACCCTCATTCCTGCTTGCTCTCNGCCCTTCATCTGCCACCATGCTCACCTGCTCCTGCCCTTCCACACCCCATGCTCACCTGATGGATGGTTGCACTTTACAGAGCATGTGTCCCTGGTTAAACCATCTTGTATAATTCAAAACTTGCATAATTCAAGCCTACCCCCGCCCCCGGAGTGAATATAAAGTGTAGGCGGGAGAGGTCCAACCAGAAGCACATAGGTCTGCACGTAAAACATACATTTGCTTTGAGGCTGATTTTTATATTCCCTGCATTTCTTCTAATATTTTGAAATGCCCTCTCTGAGTTAAAGTGCAGAGCATTGTGGTGGCTATTTGGCCTTCTCGGTAGAGATTTAGCACGCCTGAGTTCTGTTCCCAAGCCCCTCAGTTTTTTGAGTGTTTTATGGCTCTCTACTTGATGAACTCTTAGGTGACCTTGTTGCAGCATTGTAGGTAAGATATAAAGATTTTAAATTATCATAGCAGCAAATGTTAAAATAACAGTGAGAGGCCATCAGCTCACACACAGCTGTTCCCACGCACACCAACAGCTGTGAGTCATTGGGCACTCACAAAGGACGATGGCAGGTAAGGTGACTCTGCCTTGTGAGCAGAGTCAACAGTGCCAGCATGCTTTTCACCTGCCCTGAGAGGGTCTGATTCCTGATTATTGAGTTGGCAGAGAATCAAATTGTCCCAAATTCTGAATATAAAGTGAGCTTATCAATACTTTAGATAACTGTGATTTACCAGTTTTACATAGCACCAATAAAATATACCACATGGGAGAAATGTCCTACTCAGCTTAGCAGTCAAAGCTCTTCTGGCTTCTCCCTGTATCTCCAGCTTCCTCTCCCTTCACTCCCCTTCCCTGCCAACCGTCTTCGCCCTCCCTCTCATTCTAGTGCATTAAAATAAGTTTTAAATAGTTCAGTTTAGAAAATGAAGCTACTACAAATAAGCAAACCCCAAATTCATCGATGACTGTACCACACAAAAGCAACCGCCGTTGAGGTCTGAGCCTGCGTCTTCGAGCTCTGCACATGTACAAAGATCCTGGAGTATGCCCATGGGTTCACATGCATAATTTGTTTTAACCAAAGAGGAATGATTGGATATTATTGCTTGTGGAGCATGGTCTTTTCATAGTATGGTGCTGTTAACTGTTTTCTGATTATTTTTAGAAATATACATAGGTGTCCATTATTTTTTGCATGATAGACTGAAATAATTTTGTAGTTGTGAACATTTAAATTGTTGTAAAAACCCAGCTCTTCTGGGTAATGATAAAACAAATGCCTAGTTGTTAAATCTCTGTGATTATTCTTAAATAAATCCCTGTAAGTAGACTTTCTGGATGAAGGAAATGAGAACCATCAAGGCTTTCAACTGTGCGCTGTCAACTCATCCCAGGAAGCAGAACTGCACGCAGCCCCAGGGACACTTGCCAGTCACTGCATACTCCTTTCACAACGAGCTTGCTAATTCATCTGTTTTCCAGATTCAAATCATGATGGAGGAAAAAGGACCCACTTGAACCTGTCTTATGTTTTAAGTGACTTCTCTATTGCTGCACAGTGCTGGCAAGCCCTTAGCAGACTTTGCCCGCTCATCATTCCTAGATTTTCAACTTAGAGAATGCACAAGAAAGTATGTAGATGTCCCTCTTGTTACAGAACCACATAGAGTCAGGTCTTTAAATATCAAGAGCCATTTATTAAGTAATCTGGTAGGTGTGCTATAGTTGGAGCCTTGATTTAAAATATTTTAAATCTTTTCTTGGGTAGATTTGCTCATAGTAATGGATGGTGTGGCTGAGCTGCTGTGTGTGTGTGTGTGTGTGTGTATTATTCTGCTTTAATTGTTAATTTTTCATTGATGGATTTATGCTTCTTACTTTGGGATGTATTTTATGAAATTGTTAAACCTAATGGATTAACCCACGGCACCTCAGAGACTGGATACTACTGGATACTCTTGTTGGGACTCAGTCTGTTCTGGTAAAACAAATATTAACCATGACACTGAATTTTCCCTCTTAACATCCAGTACTGAGTGGCAAGGCTGCTAATAAAAACANGATAGGACTCAAGTTCATTTGTGAGATAATCACCTCTACCCTCAGCCATGCTTCAGTATCTGCTGAGTAAGTTCCTTACCATTTTGCCATGAATTTCACCCAGAATCCATTCTCTTTTTGCATGCAATTAATATATGTGCATCTTGCTTTGTAACACATTTTCAAAGAAAGAAAGGAAGTTAGTAGAATTATGACAGTTCTCTCCAAGGATAGATAACTGGCAATCTGTTAAGAGGTATTCAGTCCATTAAGAAAGAGACCACCTATCTATCGAAGTCATCCACTTAGAAAATGGCCAGTTAGTCAACATATCCAACCAAGAGTCTAGGGAAAAAACCCCACATGACAAATAGTCCCAACAATTACTGTGGAAATCGCATTTGCAAGTATTATCCGCCTCCTTTGAACACTCCCAAATCCTTCCAAATCTTTGCCAGAAGAACACATCCCTACATCCCTCACCTCCCCTCCCATAGGATGCAGCCAGCTTCAGATGCTTTCTCTAGGTGTTGGCTGCTGCTGGCTGTAGGCTCCCAATAGGAAGAGAATGATGCTTTTTCTGGGGAGGGAGAGACAGGGGGAGGGAGGGAGAGAAAGGGGAAGGAGAAAGGACAGAATAACTCCACTACTGTGAGAGTGCTCTGAACCAGACAACTGTGGTTGAATGACACTTTCTTGAAGGCTTGTTCAAATGTAAGAGGCTGCTACATGGACAGCACCCCTCTCCTCTCCCACACCATGAGGAATGGAATTCTCTGTCAATCGTAGTTTTTAGCCAGCTTACCTTTAAGTTAGTATAAATATCCTGCCCCTTTCCTTGGACTTTTTTTTATAGGTCATATCTAGTTGCTCTGAGTGACAAGGAACAAGAAATCTGATTTTTACCTAGAAAGAGTTATAATCCAGCTGGGGTTTTGCCATAAAGATTCCAACACTAACCTTGATGGTTAGTTTTTATTGTAACTTAACACAACCCATAATCACCTGAAAAGAAGGTCTGAATGAAGGCCTGTCTAGGTGATGTTGACCTGTGGACATGTCTGTGAGGGATTTTCTTTCATTTTTTAAGATTTATTTTTATTTTATTAATATTTTGTCTGCATGTATGTATGTGCACCAGGTGCATGCCTGGTAGCTTTGGAAGGCAAAAAAAGAAAAAAAGGTGTTGGGTCCACTAAAACTAGTTATAGATAGTTTTGAGCCACCATATGGGTGGTAGAAACTGAGCTCAGGCCCTTTGTAAGAACAGCAAGTGATTTTAACCAATAAGCCATCTCTCCAGCCCTGGGTTTTCTTAATTATGTTAACTGATGTGGGAAGACTCATTCTAAATGTAGATAGCACCATTGTCGGTCTTCGCTTTCTGGAGTGGAGAAGGTGAGCTGATGTGACAGCTGTTTCAAGTCCCTGCTGCCTTGACCTCCCCCAGATGATGGCCAGTAACCTGGAATTGCGAGCTGACATAATTCTTTCTCCCTTAAATTTCTTTTCTCATGATATTTTATCACAGCAACAGCAAAGAAGTCACAACACCAACTCTGCCACGAGTTACAGCCCTATCTCATATGAACAGTCAGTACCCCCACAGGTACCCCAAGGCCCTCCCCTCCCCCAGCCTGGCAGAGTGGAAATGGGGATAGACAGTATCCATACTTTTGGAAAGCTAACTGAGGAAGCGCTGGAACCTTCTACCCCATTCTTCAGGAGCAGCAGAGTGCAGAGCTGACAGACACTCTTTGGGGGAAAATTCACTGGTTTTCTCCATCTATTCAGTTCTTTTTCCGGCACTATTGGGCCTCTTTAGAAATGGTTCTATTTGTGTATTGTTCTCATGCTTTGGAAAGCACCTGTCCTAGATTAGAAGGCTTGACAGTGTGTTGAAGGAAAAATGGTGCTTGGACATGGAGGTGGTCAGGAAACCAAACACAGCTGGCACACATGCCATCTGACCTGATAGACTCAAGGCTGTCCTCCAAGATGACGTTACCTGACCAGAAAGAGTTTGCAGCCTTGAGACCATCCTCTCTCATGGGAAGACTTTCCTGCCACTGTTTTTCAAAATTGAAACTCACCACATACAATTGTCCAATAGAAACCACAGTACACATTATACTTAAAGTCACTTTTTACCACTTTAGTCAATGCCAGGGCTGCAGCCTAGACTCCTCTGTCTCATTAAACTGATTCTGCTACTGTACCTGCATTGCCCAAGATGGAGCCGTCACTCATGAAATACACCACCCCTAGAGTGCTTTGCTCTGGTAATGTATGAGTCTAATATATCTGTTGCTTTAATGATATATTGGTGTAATACATTATCAGGGCAAGGACAACGGGGGACATGTTATGGGAAGAATGGTGCCATTCAGAAAATGAAGGATTTAAGAACAGACTCATTGGAATTATAGGATAATACCCAACATATGCAAGTCTGAAAACTCTAATTTCGGTCTGTTTTCTGCAGTTGAATCAACAGCTCCCTGGCTCATCTCAGGGGCGGATGTCCCTAAACCATTGACTGCTACATATCTTATAAACTCTTTATACATACTAACAATGCCTCCGGTGAACCTTGGGTCACGGAAACCTCATTGTATCCAGTTACATTGTTTTTACTAGAAAGCCCTCCTTATTTACCCCCCAACCCTAGGAAGCCAAGTAGCATTGACCTCTGGACAGTTGGAACACCGTATCATCTCTCATTACAATAATCTGAACTCAGTGTTGCTCAACATTAATTATTGCCAAGGCGATAACATTCTCTTGCTACTTGACAGTTGAGCTTCATCCTATCATTAACCTGAGGTCAATTTAATCCCAACCTCCATTTTCAGCACTATACAAACAATTTATTTTTGCATNTTTTCAACCACACAAAGACAAACAATGTCAGACTGCTACACATTGTTTTATGAATTATGATGATTAAACGTTTTTAAAGACATTCAGACATCAAAGTTTAGAATGCACCAAACAATGGCAAGTCGGAAATAAGATGTCATCAGGGTTTATATTCCTGGAGGAGTATTATCTAAGGAAGGACTCAGGATGTGTAAGTACAAGAATCAGAATATACTTCATTTTAGGATTATTCTTTCTGTGCAATCCAAGATTTATAAGTAGTATCTCTATACAGATTCTTCAGTAAAGTATGGAATACTATACGTTCAATGTTCTATAAGCTATGAGAGCAAAAAATCAAATAATCTTATCCCCCTGTAAGATTTTGTTTCTTCCTAGAAATCAAAAGTATGAACTTATAGTGGAAAGGAAGCTGGAATTCCTGCTGAGAAATTTATTTGGTGTTTTCTGTTCTTCTTGACCTCATGCTTATATGAAATGCCAGAAATAACAGCTTGACACAGCAAGGCTGTTGAAACAATAGTGCTTAATGTGCTGAACCGAAGAGAAAGCCAGTCTTGTAAACATAATCACATTCAATTGCAAGTTCAAGAAGTGCTGCGCAGAACTTTGGTGATCTCTTCTCTGCTAAATATAAAGCCCAAGAAAGCATTCATTAAAATAATCTAGAAAATAAGAATTTTCATAAACAAAAAAATCTGTTTTTACATCGACGATGTGTAAGATGTTAGATTGAACAATGATTAAATCAAATAAGCAACAAATATGATAACATAGATGGAAAAGCCCTATCTATAGCTTTGTGCTCTAATAAACCTTTATTTGGATTTAATTATGGATGTGCATTACCAAGCAGTTAAGAGAAAATGTAATGTTGTCTTTTACAATCTTATATTGTAACAAAGTCGTGGCACCAAATATAGACATTTAATTACTTTCCAGGCTAAACCCAGCACTCTTCCTCAGTCCCTTCCTGCACCCACCATAAAGGAAAAACTGAAATACCTCATTCTTACAAAGAAACATTAAGATGTTTACCCTTTCTGAAACTAAGACTAGAAAGAAATGACATATTGCTTTGGAGAAATTATTATCTGTGTAATTTTCTATTTTGTCCAGCTGCCCCTAGCCTATGCTTTATGAAGAATGTGGGGGTGAGGGTGCTTCTTATGCACAGATTCATTGAGCAGTGACTTCCAGAGAATTTCAGCTTTACTCCATGCCTCAGAGTGGTTCCCAGGGAGAGCTATGGAGTCACCTCTGTCCTTTGGTTATCAGAAGACTCAAGGACACCGAGATCCTCTCAGTCTGAGTGTGTGTACCGGTGCCAGCTGCTTTCTCACTTCCAGGAAAGAACAAGGTCCAGGGATCAGATGAAAGTCCCCCTTTGTTGCTGAATTAGGAACTGACTGTGAAATCAGGTGGGCAGTGGGAAGTCTCGTTGCCATCCTGGCAGACCAGTGTTCTGTGTCATGACCCNACATCCAAACCTGCCCTCTGTTCTGTGGGAACCAGAGATACAGGAACACAAGGCCAAAGCTCCTGGAAACCCTGAACAGTCTGGAGCAGGCAGATAAGCCCACAATTACCCCTTAGACCTAGAAAGAAGAAGTTTACATATGCACACCTTGAAGTGCCTGGGACCGGAGGAGGCACCTTGTCACTCTATCACCAATTCCTAGAAAACAAAAATTTAATAGGAAACTTTGAAAAATAAGTTTAAATTATAGTGTGAGACCTGAGTATAAATAGGACAACATAAGCTCATCTTGGTGCAGATGTTGGTCAGGAGACAATTTTAAAACTCTACCCCAAACACACAAAATCTCCGTCTTCTTCACTTTTTCCTTCCCCCTCAATTTCCCTCAGCACCACCCTGCCCCCCNAAAAACCTTCTAACTTGCTTTTCTGTAGCACACAAGTAGAGGATTCTGGATAAGCAAAGGAGATTCACATTTGAGACCTGAAGGGACCTTCAGTAGTGTACTGCTTGAGTGTTTGTTGTTGTTCTGTATGTTTGTTTTGTCAACTTGACACAAGCTAGAGTCATCTTTGACCTGCTGGAGTGTGTGAAGGGACTGGTCCTACAGAATGATAACCGCAGGATCTGCCTGACGTGGGGCAACAGCAGGAGATCCGAGAGGAGTTTCAGTGAGGGTCCAGTGATGATGATGGGCCAGAGGCCTTGAACCAGACCAATAACTCATTGCAATGACCTTTTTGTGGGTGGAGCTGATTGGACAAAAGGGTATACCNCATGACACACCACAGCTCCCGGTGCCACTAAGATGAGTGAAGAGGTGTTGGAGAGATGGAGGAGTGAGGTGGCTTTTGTTTGGTTGTTTTGTTTTAAATTATTTGAGGGGACATGCTGCAGGGGTGAGGGGCAGATATGGAGGGACTAGGAGGTGAGCGGGGTTGGGGTGCATGAGGTGAAAATACCAAAGAATCAATGAAGAATTATGTTTTTAAAAAGAGATTAAAAAAAAGTGTGTAGACTAATATTCTGGCAAATTCATAGAAGGCCAATGATGGAACCCACCCAAAGAAGCCTAAGTAAAAATACATTTATATTTAATTCAAGATAAAGTTATGAGCACACTCAAGTCCTTCACACATTTTCCAGATTGTTTCCTAAAAGGACTGTGACAATTGGCCTCCCAAAGCAACAGCAAAAGACTTTGCTTTGTTGCATGCAGTCAGTTCTGGAAAAACATGTATGTCACACAATCACATACACACACCCCTAGGGAGTCGTGGCTTTAAGTCTCTTCCATACATGGCAGTCATCTGGAAGAGAGGCTATTCGAGGATGGAGCCTCATGCTTAAAACAATAGGCACAAGTTAGATGAAAGGAGACAAAGATTCGGGTCACTTTCATGTGTCTCCTCTCACTTAAATTCCTAGTCAACAGATAGGAAAAATTCCCAGCACACCTGTTGTCATGCAGTGCTGATAATCCACAACTTCCCTTCCATATTAAGTGACTCTGGCTTCACTGAAGCCCTGTGAAGTGAGCCCACATTATGAGGCAGCACAAATTCCACAGCCAAACCTGATCAGACAGTGAGTGAGGGTTAATTGTGTTAGTCAGCAAGGCCCAGCTGAGCTGACCAGTGCTCTCAGAATACTTTAGGGACACACCTGTTCATATAGAACAATCATATCGAGGCCAATGTTTATATTTCAAAGCTGGAATTACAGAGGAGCAAAAGTTTTTATTATCTGTCCATTTGTTTGTTTGTGTAGTATTTTGGGGTGAGACAGGGTGTCACTACATAGGCCAGGTTCATCTGAAGCTTGTCATGTAGTTCAGCTGGCCTCAAACTCCTGGTCCTCCTGCCTCTTCCTCCTGGGTGCTGAGATCACAGGTGTGCCTCACCACACCGGTCGCTTTTCAATGCTTTTAATACAAGTGCTATTTTTAGGTCAGACTAATTTGAGGAGGATAAAACTCTTTCTAAGAGGCATTCTCCTTCCTCCTCTCCCCCCTCCTCCTCTCTTTCTTCCTCCTCTTCCTCCTCCTCCTCTCCCAGCTCCTCCCCACCTGTTTACACTTCCCAAAGGAGGGTTTATTGTGTCATCATTATACATGTTAAATGTAGCGAGATTGCTTCCTTGTTGACACGTGGAGCATCAGGTATGTAATGGCTTCATGGAATCAGAGACCATATGACAAGGATGAGGAACCCTAAAAAAAGGCCAGCTATGAGCTTTGTACTCCTCTGTGCTCCCAGATAAAAGAAATCCCAATATATGCCACCTGGCAGAACTGTCTAGATTTTCCCATATCACAAATCGGTATGGTATTTAAAGGACAACNTAGACAGACAAGACTTACTATTTTTATCTATGTTGCACCTCTCAACCTAANTAATTTATTTNTTATAAAAACATCTGTGGACCATCCCCTCTAAGCCCAGTTAAGTGATACCACCGTTGTCCAGAATTATACAATGATTCTTAAAAAAACCATTCTTCAAGAATTTTTGAAACTGCACCAACTACATAATGAAATGAAAAAGTCAAGTTTACTGACTTTGCCTGTCACCATAGTTTGATCTAGAAGTTTGTGGCTTTCTCCATTTGGACAGAAGGAGCCTTGCTTGGAAATTCAGTGCACATTGACTCGAAGCTAAGCTGGATGACCAGTGAGCTCCAGGGCTCCACCTGCTGCAGCTCACCACCACAGTGCTCCAGTCACGGAAGCCTTTTGCTGCCCTTATTTTGTTTTTCTTTTTTCTTCTA
>LZPO01027460.1:172267-183428 GCA_001675575.1 Neotoma lepida | reverse complement strand
ATGTATATACATCTTTTTAATAGTTTAGTAGTTTACTTCCATATGCACATGTAGTTTCAAGAACTAACAGAGATAAACCCTATATATCCTTAACCTGTTTTCCTGGGATTATGTCACAGCCAGGACGCTAATATTGATGCAATAGATCTG
Source organism: Neotoma lepida (assembly GCA_001675575.1). NCBI lineage: Eukaryota > Metazoa > Chordata > Mammalia > Rodentia > Cricetidae > Neotoma > Neotoma lepida. The sequence goes on along the minus strand of LZPO01027460.1, from coordinate 183,278 downwards.
TAGACCATTTCTGTTGGCACACAGTCCCTCATGTTTCCCTTCCACAGCCACGCTAATGCTTCTTGTTCTCAGCCCTTCCTGAATCCTTGGGAACCAAAATCTGTCCTCCACTTCTAAAATTTTACCGAATCCAGAAGATCATGTCAACAGAATTCCGCAGTCTGCACCTTTGTAAACATTTTTAAAATTCTTCTCTCATATGTTACATCCCAAGCTCAGTTTCTCTTCCCTCCCTTCCCATACCCACCCCCATCTCCCTTCTCCCCCAAATCCACCCCCTCTGCATCCTCTTAGAAAAGAGCAGGCCTCCCCCGGGGCATCCATCAAACACGGCATAACAAGCTACAATAAGACCAGGCACATACCATCATATTAAGGCTGGACATGGCAACGCAGTAGGAGAAGGGTCACAAAAGCGGGCAAAAGAGTCAGAGACAGCCTCTGCTCCCTGTTAGGATTCCCACGGGAACGCCAAGCTACTCAGCTATAACATGTATGCGGAGGACCTAGGTCAGACCCATACAGGTTCCCTGATTTGGGTGAGCCAAAATGAATCCCAGTCAGTTGATTATGTGGGTCATGTTCTTATGGTGTCCCTGACCCCTCTGGTNTCTCCGATCTTTCCTTCCCCTCCCCCACAGGACTCTCTGAAGTCCACCTAAGTTTTGTGGCTGGGTTGGTGTCCCAATTTCTTGCCGGATTACAGAAGATGGCCCGTTCAGGCTCTGTGTCCCCCATTACTAAGAGTCTTTGCTAGAGTTACTCTCATAGATACCATGGAGTTTCCATTGCGCTAGGTTTCCACTTTGCCCCCGAAATTCCCTCCACTTCCGGTTTCTTCTCCCAGTATTTCCCACCACCACCTGATCCCTCCTCTTTCCAACCCCACCCACTCCCAGTCCACCCACGAAATCTATTCTATTTCTTCTTCCCAGGGAGATCCTTGTAAACGCCCTTGACCCTCCTTGCTACTTAGCCCCTTTGGGTCTGTGGATTGTAACATGATTACCCCCTATGTAATAGATGTTATTCACTTGTAAGTGAGTATATACCATGCATGTTTTTCTGGGTCTGGGTTACCTCACTCAGGATGATTGTTTTTTCTAGTCCCATCCATTTGCCTGAAAATTTCATGATGTNATTGTTTTTCTCTGCTGAGTAGTACTCCATTGTATAAATGTACCACATTTTCTTTATCCATTCTTTTGTTGAGGGACATCTGGGTTGTTTCCAGGTTCTGGCTGTTATGAATAAAGATGCCATGAACATAGTTAAGCAAGTGTCTTTGTGATAGGATGGAGCACCCTTTGGGTATATGCCCAGGAGTGGTATGGCTGGGTCTTGAGGTAGATCAATTCTCAATTTTCTGAGAAACCACCATATTGCTTTTCAGCCACTTTGCTGAAGGTATTTATCAGCTGTAGGCCTTCCCTGGTAGAATTTTTGAGATCATTTATGTATACTATCATAACATCTGCAAATAGCAATACTTTGACTTCTTCCTTTCCAATTTGTATCCCCTTGATCTCCTTTAGTTGTCTTATTGCCCTAGCTAGAACTTCAAGTACTATATTGAATAGATGTAGAAAGAGTGGACAGCCTTGTCTTGTTCCTGGTTTTCGTGGAATCGCTTTGAGTTTCTCTCCATTTAATTTGATGTTGGCTGTGGGCTTGCTGTAAATTGCCTTTATTATGTTTATGAATGCCTCTTGTATTCCTGATCTCTCCAAGACCTTTATCATGAAGGAGTATTAGATTTTGTCAAAGGCTTCTTCAGGATCTAATGAAATGATCATGTTTTTTTTTCTTTCAGTTTGTTTATATGGTGGATTACATTGACAGATTTTTGTATGTTGAACCATCCCTGTATCTTTGGAATGAAGCCTACTTGATTATGGTGGATGATCTTTTTGATGTGTTCTTAGACTCGGTTTGCAAGTATTTTATTGAGTATTTTTGCATCAATGTTCAGGGAGGGAGATTGGTCTGTAATTCTCTTTGTTGGATCATTGCATTGTTTGGGTAGCAGGGTGTACAGTGTGCAGCTTTGGGATGAACTTTTTCACTGTAATTCAATTGAGATCCAGGTGGAGTATTTATCAGTTCTTTATTTCTGTTATTCTCATGGTTCAGAATACAACATACAGTGTGGGCAGACTACTTATTGACCAGTAATGGGCATCCACNTTGGTTCCAGTTTGTGACTAAAACTGACATCATATACAGTTTTGGTATAAGTGCTTATTTTCCGGGGACTAATGCCCAGAAGGGCAACTGTTGAACTGTGAGATTTAATTTCATTGCATCTTCACCAGCATGAGCTTTTGCTATTTTTCAAAATAGCCATTGTGCCAAGCTTGTAAGGTATTAGGATGTAGTTAAAATTTTTATTTCNCTAGTGGCTAGTGATATTTAATATCTTTAAAGTATTGATATGCTGTCTGTGTATTTTGTTTAATAAGCCATCTCTTCATTTCTTTTGCCCACACTCATTCAACTGGGTAGTTTCTTTTTTACTGTAAAGTTTTGAGAGTTATCTACATATGCTAGACAGTAATCCTTTGTTGGGTGTGTGGTTTGCAGATATTTTTTCCCAGTCCGTAGCTTGCCTTTCAGCCTCTTTAACAAGGTATTCAAAGGAAAAAAGAGCTTAAATTTTTAATGAAATCAATTCATCTTTTTTTTACATTCACAGATTATGCTATTGACTGAGTCGAGTATTTCTTTCCCNTCCCTAAATCCTAAGGATTTCCATCCTATGTGTATTTGTAACTCTTAAGACTTTTGCATTTTGCATTTAAGTCTGTGGTGCCTGTTGAAGAAATTTACATATAAGGTGTGGGGGGTAACATAGGGTTGTGCTTTGCTCACGCTGCCTGATCGCTCCAGCACCATCTGCTGACAAGGCGTTCCCTTCCGCACTGAATTGCTTTTTCATGCTACTCATCCACCATTTGAAGCTGTAGTGGTACACACAGCTTCTCAACACTTGGGAGGCTAAGGAGGAAGAATCAAGTGTTCAAAGCCAGCCTANGACACATTGTGAGATCCTGTCTTTAGAAAAAACATGGGTCAGTTTGGCATATTTTTGTGGATCAGTTTCTGGATCTCCATTGGATCCCATCATTTACACAGTGACCTTACCCCAATGCTACAGACTTCTTCATTGTAACTGTGTAGAATTTTGAAAGTGAGTAGGCTGATTTCTTGCCATTTTCTTCTTCTTCAAAATAGTTGTAGGTATCCTAGTTTCTTGCCTTTCCAGAAAAAGCTTTTAATATAGTTTATAAAAAAGTATCTCTATGAGTTTGATAAGGATTGAACTAAAGTTATGTGTCACTCGAGTCTTCTAATTCACGACTATAGTTTCTCCACTCACTGAAGTTTTTTTTCAAAGTTTCATAGATATCACCAATGTCTTATTCATGTTTGTTAGATCCATTGTTAAGTATCCATTTTCTATTTTAAGAAATTATAAATGGGCTGGAGAGGTGGCTCAGAGGTTAAGAGTACTGACTGTTCTTCCAGAGGTCCTGAGTTCAATTCCCAGCAACCACATGGTGGCTCACAACCATCTGTAATGAGATCTGGGGCCCTCTTCTGTATACATAATAAATTAATCTTAAAAAAAGAAATTATAAATGATATCACACCTTTAATTTCAGTGTCCATGTGTCTATTGCCAATGGAGAATTACAGTTGACTTTTGTATATTTATCTTATATCCTGCAAGCTTTGTAAATTTGCCTATTACTTCTATGAGGGTTTTTAAAAATTATTCTTGAGAGTTTTTTTCTACCTCCACAATGATGTTTTCTGAAAATGGAGATGGTTTTATTTCTTCCTTTCTAAACTTTATTTCCTTTTCTTGCTTTTTGCACTAGTTAAAAGTTCCAATACAGTGTTGATCGACTATGTGAAAAGAAACGCTATTGATTTGTTCTTTGGCTCAGAAGGCATCCAGATTTTCACCATTTTATGCAATGTTAGCTAAAGTTTGTTTGTTTTCATTCCCAACTGTGTGTGTGTGTGTGTGTGTGTGTGTGTGTGTGTGTGTGTACCACTTTTGTGTGCTGCCTTCAAAGACCAGAAGAGGACATTGGATTCCCTGATACTGAAGTTACAGACAGTTGTGAGCTACCAGACCTGGGTGCTGGGAGCCAAACTTAGGCCCTTTCAAAGAGCAGCAAGTGATTTTAACCCAAAGCCATCTCTCCAGCCTCTAAGGCTTTTCTTGTAGATCATTTTTTATAAAGTTGAGACAGTTCTATTCTATTCTTGTTTAGTCCACTCTAGTCTATTCTTNTATTTGTTGAGAGCTGTTATCACAAAGAAGTGTTGAGCTGTGCCAAATTCTTTTTCTATAATTGATATTCTTATGTGAGTCTTCTCTTTAGGGCATATCATGGATTGTTCTAATGATTTTTCAAATACTGAGCCAGCCTCAAATTCATGAAATAAATTATTCTTGGTTATGGCATATAATTCTTATAAACTAAGTTCTTTTTGCTACTATTTTGTTAAGGATTTTACATCCCTATTAATGAAAAATATCTATCCATAGTTTTTTTTTTGTATGTTTTCTGTTTTGGTAGAAGAAAAGTTTAGCTTCAGAAAATGACTTAGTAGTAGCTCCTTTTTAAAATTCCACTTTTTGGAAAGCATTTTGGGAGAGGGAGTTGACTCTTTCAACATTATACACCATCACTTTCTGTTTGGAGTAATTTACTTTTGCTAAACTTGACTTTGTCTGATTTTAACATAGCTATTCTTTTTTATTATTTGCATGATTTGTATTTTTGTATCTTTTTACTTTCTGCCCTGTTTCATATTTGAAATACATTTCTTGTAGAACACACAGGGTTGAGTCATATTTTTATTCCANTTTGCTGACTTCCATCTTGTAATTGTTAAATTTATATCATACACACTTAATGTAACTACTTACATGTTAAATTGTCTTTCATTTTATTTTTTAATATTTATTTTAATTTTAATGATATGCATATGTCTCTGTGTGTGAGTTCGTGCTTGTTAGTACAGGTGCTTATGAGAGCCAAAAAAGAGTGTCAGATCCCCTGGAACTTGAGTTACAGGAGGTCGTGAGCCACTTGACAGATGTGGTGCTGGGAACTGAACTTGGGTCCTCTCTAGAGCAGTACATGCTCTTACCAGCTGAGCCTTCTCTCCAGCCTTCCCTTTATTTTTTGTTTTTGTTACTTTTTGCTTGTCCTTTCTATTTTTTATTCCTTTCTCTTTTTTTTCTTATTGTCTTTCTCTGGGTTAATTGGACATATTTTAAGTTGTTACAAGTTTTAGAATTTGATTCTTTATGTAGATTTTTAGTGGTTATTTTAGTTGCCATGTAACACATTTACTCATCAATCTACTGCTATCACCATTTTNCCGATTTGGATGAGTATAACAACCTTATCTCCATTTAGATTTCTTTACAGACTTGGCTTAATATAATTGTCTTGGATATTTCCTCTGCNTATGTTTAGATACACCAGACAATGCTGCTATTCTGGCTTTAGCCAGGAAACATAATTTAGAAAGCTCAAGGAGGCAAGTCTATTGTATTTATATATATTTTTGCTAACAATGTTTGTTCTCACTTCTTGGTGGCCCAATCTTTCTGCTATCATTGCCTTTCTATTAGGAGAAGTTCTGGTTAGGTTTGTTTCATAACATCCAACTTTACTTAGCAGGAGAAATCGGGAAAAATATCTTTACTTCATGTTCATAAAGATGGAAGTTTTGTGATACACATTTTAACTTCTCTGACCTGTTTTCAACTGCTATTGGTCAAACTGCAGTCACAACATAGGTGTTTATACTTCCAGAGCTCAGAGAAGGATGTGGGAATGATTAGATGTCATGTGCACATTCCTCCANGAACTCCAAACAATTCACCCAGAGGACTCAGTTTTTATGNATATGAGTTCATGAATAAGTCAATGCCCTGTTATAATTTTTTCATTCTTTTCCCTAGCAATAAAGAAGATGATGTATATGTATTATTTTAGATTTATTTTATTTTTAATTATGTGTACATATGTCTATCTGTATGTGGATATGTGCACATAAATGCAGGTACCTGAAGAGGCCAAGAAAAGTAGTCTCCTGGGACTGGAGTTCCAGACAGTTTCTGGCTACCAGACATGGGGCATGGGAATTAAAATTGGATCCCCTGAAAGAGCAGTACACACTCTTAAACCACTCAGCATCTTTCCAGTGCTCAGTGATAATATATTTTATGATACATTTTTCAATTATTTTACTTTTTGTTTGCAATTGATATTCTTGATATCTTTCCAACTTCATTTCTATTAAAATATATTTATCATAATATTTTCCCCCTTTAAAAGTATTTATTTTTATTTTATGTGTACGGGTGTTTTGCCTGTATGAGCATGTGCATGTGTGCTGCACTGAGGGGCCAGAAGAGGGCACTGGACCCCTGGAACTGAAGTTATAGTGTGTCATGAGCAGNCATGTGGGTGCTGAGACTCAAACTCAGTTCTTCTGGAAGAGCAGACAGTGCTCTTAACTGATGAGCCATCTCTCCAGCTTCCAACATTTACCCTCTTAACAATTTTCAGTGTGCAGTCAGTAGCTTGAAGTGTGCTTATGAAGTGTGATCCTAATTAGCCTTAACAATAAAAACCTGGAGTCAGATATCAGGGTGAAAGCTGAAAGATCAGAGAAGCAGAGCAGCAGCCACTAGAGAATTCTGACCTCTACAAATTTTCAGACCAAATTGGGGGCCCTATCTCTACGAATCCTCAGTCTGAATAGGTCAAGATCCTGTCTCCACCCACCTCATATTCCTGTCTCCACCTCCCTAGTGCTGGGATTAAAGGCTTGCATCTCCAGTGCCCAGCTCTGTTTCTCTTTAGACTGGTTCAGTCTCGTGTAGCCCAGGGTGGCCTTGAACTCCTGATCTTCCTGCTTCCTCCTCCCAAGTACTGGGATTAAAGGTGTGTGCCAACACTGCCTGGCCTCTCTGGTTAACTAGTGGCTAGCTCTGCCCTCTGATCTCCAGGCAAGTTTTGTCAGAACACAAACAAAATATCACACGATAATGCTTACAGCTATTACTACTACTCCCCATCTCCAGGACTTTTTCATCCTCACTCAGGATGTCCACTAAACAGTCAGTCCCTAATATCTTCTCCTTGTAGCCTTTGGAACTGCCTTAGACACCTCATTTTTTGATATTTATTGTGATATTTATTGTATTGTAACTGGCTTATTTCCCTTAGTATATCTTCAAGGTTCTTTTGTGTTATAGCATGTGTCTTTTTCAAGATTGAATAATATTCCATTATATGTGCAGACCACATATAATGATAGACATTTGGTGGCTAAGTTTTCAGTTATTGTGCATTGTGCTGCTGTGATCNTGTATGTGCAAATACCTATTTCAGTCCATACTGTTAAGTGGAATTGCTGGATCATATCAACNGAGATTGAGTAAAATCCAGTACTTAAAAATAACCTACCCCAGAGGGTTATAAATCAATTCACATGTGTGCAGTATTTAAAATACTGCATACCCCCTCAATAACCTTCCTGTAAATGTTGATTAATTTTATTATTATGTAATTAGACACATTTTTCTGGGCTTTGGAAGAGGATTAAGAGACACAGAAAACAAACTCATGAGTGACTTGAATGCATAAATGGCCACAGAAGCCCGGGGGATAGATAAGACTCCTCTGGAGAAAGAGAATGAGAGCCCNTAGGATGGAGACNGAGTTCTAGAGGGGAATAGTAGTGTGGTGGAAGTGGTGTGGTGTCTAGATCATAACAAAGTCCCAGAGGATAGACCTCTGGGGACACAGAGACCAAGATTGGCAACCTGTTAGAAATTAAGGAAGCATGAAGTGGGGTGTTTACTGTGTTCTCACATGGAAATGCAGTCAGCCCAGCTGGTGGCAGGAAGTGAGGAAGAGGAAGGTGACAGACAGGAAGTCCTTCCCGATCAGAGGGCTACTCGGTGGCTGGAGGATTGTGGCAGGTAAAGATGGGGAGAGGTAGCACAGTGTCATCATCAACCAAGAGTCCGCAGACTCTTGGAGGAAAGGCATTTGGATGTAGTGGATTNAACACATTGCAATGAGAAAACAGCCTTGTTCAGAGTCCTTCACTCTGATACTAGCTTCCTTTTAATACTAGCTTGGTGGAGAACCACGGATTAAACTGAATGAATGTTTCCACATATCTAGTTTGGATAGCTCTAAAATCCATATAATTAATATCCTGAATTATCTCCTGTATTAATGTAGAATTCAACAAATATTCCAGTAGCTCAATGAAATCAACAGCCAGCTTTGCCTGGATGGAAGAATATATTTACATATTGAATGATAATCCCAGATAGTGGCTTGACTTTATGGCTGATATTTAAAATCACATGAAATAAAATAAAGATAACTTTTGAAAGTCTAGGACCATTCTTATACTTTTATAATATGTCCTTGCTTCTTTGCAAAACCAAACAATTCCCAGCCAGCAGAGACGTAATAAGTCAGTTAGATATGTCATAAATTAATTCCAAACAACAAAGCCAAATATTCAAACTCAACTTCAGAAATGATCTCTTGGCTCAGACACCAATAAACAGAGAAATGGCAGTGGGTTAATCCTTCACTTGTTGTAGGCCAAGGATAGAGATGTGGTCCTGATTATTCCCGGAAGCACACACACACCAAAAAAAAGATGCTTGAGTGGGGTATTCATAATAAATAAGTGGTGAGGGCATGATCATGAGAATGGGAACAAATTAAATTACAGCATGAGGACCAGAGCAATAATTTAAAGAAATCCATTATTGATGAGAATACTCACAACCACTCAAAGGGAAGTAGGCACCGGAGAAGGAGGGGAAGCCGCTGTGGGGACCAAATCCTCTTCAGTAGTTGTAGAGACAGAAGGCCCNAGACTCCTGGGGCTCCAGCTCTTAGCTGCCCGGAGCATCGTGAAAAAAGATGGTCAAAATAGAGATTTTGCCTCACCAAAATGTGTCATGGGAAATAAAAATCGAATGTGACACTCAGTGTAATAAATGACTATGGAAGGAGAGCCATTAAAGTCACATATTTTACACATTACAGGAACGGTCTCAGAGTGGGGAGCTTTTCTGCTCCTACCAGAGTCATCNAGGAGCCACTAAAAAATAATTATCGGCCATGTGGAAATGAAAACACTTTTACTAAGAATTTCGTTTTTGAAAGATGAAAAGGCAAAGGAGTCAACGCTGGAGCTTTTAGAGCAACACTGAATCCAATAAATACAAGTAATAAGGCTAATGTTTCACACTGGCTGTAGTACGGTCAGTTTGGGGAAAGGAGGCTGAGCAGGATGATGAAAGAGGNNGGGAGGAGAGAAAATGGGTTTCTTCTACCAGCTGTGACCCTGCAAACCTGTCCCTGACCCACCCACAGACAGCCCGAACCCTTGGCAGCCACCGGCCAACTCAGCCTTCCCCAGACTTCTCAGGAGTGTGCTTCTTCTCTGCTTCCTTCCTACTACACTACTTCAGGAATGATGGTACCCATCCATCCCACATTCGAACCTGGTCCCTCCACCTTCATCATGGGAAGTTCCCCTAGGGCTCTTCTCCCTCCAAACACTCTAATTATGACATAGAAGCAATATGCTGTGGTCCCAGTGTTCATATTTTGAAACCTAACATCCAACATGATAGATAGTACCAAGAGATGTGGCCCAGCCTTGTGGATGAGAATTGTGCCCAATACAAGTGGAGGAGAACGGGCTTGCTGTCTCTCCCTTCTGATGTGTGAGAACACAGCAGAGAGGCACCCTCTTGCCAGCAGAGGAGCTCTTAAGTCTTACCTCTGCTGGCAACCTTGTCTATGACTTCCCAGTGCCCAGAACTGTGAGCAATACATTTTTGTTGGTTGTAAATGTCCTGCCTTAAGATATTTTGCTATGGCATTCTGAAGGGACTAAAATACAATGAATAAAAACCATTTACATTTTTAAAAATTTTTAAATGTTCTCACATAATTTCCTTCAGACTCTCACAATTCATCTATGAAACAGACGTAAATATTTCCCGCTTTCGACTTCCAGGACTGAGGTGAGTCAACAATGCTTGCACAGTAGAGAACTCAATGGAACACTCCAGTTTCAAGCCCTGCACACCAGGGGCTGCCACCTCCTGGCAATTACTGTGACAGAGCTTCCCACCAGCAGATCACACTTGCCCAGCTGGGTTGACGGGTACTTAGATACTAAATCCCACTGTCCTCCCAAGGTTGAGACCTTGGGTCACATCCCGCCAGGGGTGACAGTGTTGCATGAACTTCCACAAGGGCTATGACTTGACTGAGGCTGAACACTGTAGGGTGGCCAGTTTGCCCAGCATTGTCTTGAACAAAGAGCAATGGCCAGACACTTTAAGAAAGCACTGACCCACAGCTCTGCCTACGCTCCCCTGAGGGCTGGCTACCCTGCCTTTCATCACCGTGTTACCAAGTCCTTCCATGCATTTATGGAGTCTTTACTAAAGTCATTAGTCACACAGTAGGTGCTGTTACACAGCGGTGAGTGGTAAATGTCAAATTGCTTACAGTCACTTGGGGAAGATCAGTACATTCAAATCAACACAGTGCAAAGTAAAAAAATTATTTTAAAAACTAAATTATCCTCTGACCTCCACATTACACCAGGTAGACAATTGCATGTGCACACGCCCATACACAGGTGCACACACACACACATACATACTGTAGTGGACATCAGTTCCAGCTTTGACCTGGAAGCACAACCCCTACTGAGGCTTCTGATAACTGCCACGCCTACCTAGGACCTCCCCCTGGGGCAGGCTGAGACAGGGGCCTTTAAGACTGAAGATACGACCATGCCGGCCCTCTTGGTCACAGGGTCCAGGGGAGGTGAGGTGCAGTCCAGCGGTGTTCTCTGGAGAACTCTGCTCTGTCTACCACCCAGTGTCCAGGATCCAGGAACCAAGAGGGCC
>LZPO01027460.1:114118-128005 GCA_001675575.1 Neotoma lepida | reverse complement strand
TTTTCCTGCCTCTATCTCAGCCTTTGTGGTCCATCCTTCATGCCGCCATCAGGTAGGCACTGAGCTCTTTCAGGCATCTGCATGAAAATGAAGTTTGAACTTTGAGACTCTGAAGATACGTTGTCTGAGCTCCTCCAGTTCTGCCTTCTTATGTACCTACCCCTTGTTTCACGTATACCAAGTGATTGCTTCTGCAGTCCATACTTCATGCCCCATTCACCTTTGCATATTTATATTCTTTTCCTCATTTATAGATTGACTGAGTGACTGCTTGGCCTCATAATGTCCTTCTTTGCCTTCAGATATCAGAGAGGCCCTTCTTGTTTTTCTCCTCCATGGTTACAGCTACTGGGCAGAATTAGGCAACTTTTTCCTGGTTCATTATTGTTGTTGCTTGTTACTACTGTCTTTAGTGACTGGACTTTTTATGAACATGGATTGAGTGTTCCGTTTTTATACATATTTTTGTGTGTACTAATGCCTGGTCTCTATCAGGTGGGTGATAACTAAATTAATGCAGGGAGGGGTTAAAACCAGTTACAAAGTCAAAGAGATAGAAAATATTGCATGGAATCATTGAAAAAGAAAAAGGAAAGGAAGGGGAAGGATAGGAGGGAGAGAGAAGAGAAAGGAAGAAAGAGGGAGGGAGGGAGAGAGAGAGTAAAGACTCACAACAAACATAGGAAGTGTTTTGTCATAATGGTTTTTGAAGAAGTTATTGTACAGCTGGGCTGGGAAGGAGGTGATGAGTAATGCCATGTATGTGCTCACAGATGTGGCCTAGAGATGCCTGGAGAAAGTTACAGCTTCAGGAGGAAACGGCCAGAAGAGCAGAGGCCATGGCCCCCACCACCGGGGCCACCACAGCCTCCGTGCAGGAGGGAGTGCCTGTGGTTGGAAGCCTCTGGCACAGCCTGAGTTCTAGGTCCCTCTCCACTATTGGCTGTTTCTGCCTTTCTGTCCTCAGACTGCCAGGATTGTAAGAGTTTTCTGATGACCCGGCACATTTGGCATCTGGATTCTATGGTTGCTAACAACCAGCAGTTTCCTGTCTCCTTTGGTTGAGATGATCAGTACTGCAGTGTAGTGCAGGGAGCAGTGTCCACTGCAGGGAGCCTCACTCTCTAACACAGTGTACACTCAGGCCAGCCACCTGGGAGGAAAGGAAGAGGGAAACCACTCAAGGACTAGGTTGGTGCCAGGTGCTTTACTTAATCATTCTGGTCCACCTTCACAATGGTCAATAAAGTTCAGGTACTCATTAGCTACAGATAGAGGAGGCATGTGCGGAACCACATGGGTCTGAGGCACAGCAAGCTGAGATTCGATCGAGTCTCTGGGTCCAGAACTTGTGCGGGTTCTGCTCAGACACTCTTTTTCATACTCTGTGGATATTTTTAAAGCTATATAAAACATCTTATAGTCTTACTTTTTACCAACTTGATCATATCTTGAAGTTGTATGTTTTATTCTATTTATTGCTTATTTATTTATTGAGAATCTGCAGTTGTCTATTGAATGTTGGGGAATATTATTTTAAGGTGTGTTACTTTTGTTTATGTTGCATTTGTTTAACTCTGTGAAGCTGTGTTACTGTGCCTGTCTAAAACACCTGATGGTCTAATAAAGAATTGGCCAATAGAGAGGCAGGAGAAAGGATAGGCGGGGCTAGCAGACAGAATAATAGATAGGAGAAATCTGAGCGCAGAAAAGAAAGAAGTAGCCAGAGAAGGAGGAGAACGTCAGAGGCCAGCCACCCAGCTGCACAACCAGCAACGGAGTAAGAAAGAAAGGTACACAGGAATAGGAAAGGAAAAGCCCAGAGGCAAAAGATAGATGGGATAATTTAAAGTTAAGGAAAGCTGGCTAGAAACAAGCCAAGCTAAGGCCGAGCATTCATAATTAAGTATAAGCCTCTGTGTGTGATTTATTTGGGAGCTGGGTTATGGGCTCCCCAAAAGAGTAAAAAAAAATCCAACAATAGTTGAATGTTATTCATGCTGCTCTGGCATTTCCTTGTTCTTTACAATAAGACCAGGGTAGATGGAGAGGGGACGGGACTCAGGTCACCTTCACCCTCTGAGCCATCTCTCTGGCCTGGTGTTTGTCATTTTAAAAGTTTATTTAGGGTTGTGAATGTAGCTTAGTTGGTAGAACGCTTGGATGCATGTCCCAGCACATAAAACAGCATGCTTTTAAACCCAGCACTCAGGAGGTGGAGGCAGGAGGACCAGAAGTTCAGGGTCATCCTTGGCTATATATTGAGGCCAGCTTGGGCTATGTGGAACCATCTTGGGGAGGGGGAGTTGTGTTTTGTTTTTTTTTTTTAATTTTTTTATAACCATCACTAACAAAAACAAATGGAATTCGGGAGAATGTCTACTCCTGAAAGCCTCTAGTAGGCTTATGTCAATCTTAATGCATAAAACCCCTAAGCAGAAAACAAACAGAATTCTTCTCAGTAACTCTACAACATACATATTTAAAACAAAGCCTGATCAGGTGAATATATTCATGTCAGAAGACCTTTTCTGTTCATATCTCTCGAAAGAGTGTCTTCCCATTGCCCAATGCATTTCCAGCCTCCTTTTCAAATATCAGATATTCATGGAGAATAAGCTGGCCAACCAGAATCAGGCACAGTACCTGACCAGTGCAGCTGGAGGAATGCAGACAGTTCTAAGTTCTGCGAGACAAAAAGGATGAGGTGTGCTTATCCACATATAAAACAAAGGTTATTTTATAGATTCTCCAAAGGTGACGAGAAGAAATTGCTATGAGCATTAAGTCAATGGTCACCAGATGGCTGTGCACACACACCAGAGGAATGTTCCAGTTGTTTCTGGAACATCTGCATTGTGATTGAAGCTTACCTACAGCCACAATAGAGCTCACCCCCTGATCTTGGGTTCCTCTGGGTACATTTCCAGGAGCATTGGGCTTACGCCCCTCCAGAGCATCATTGCCGGTGCCAGTGAACTTGAGAACAGTGCCAGCTTTCCCTCAGTTGGTGGATACAGCAGAGCTGTCTCAGTGAAAACCGCAAGTAGCAACTCTGAGGGAGACCAGAGAAGACAGGGGTCACACCCAGGAATCTTCTGTTTGTTTGTTTGAAACAAGATCTCACTATGTAGCCCTAGCTGGCCTGGAGCTTACTAAATAGACTAGGATGGCCTCGAACTCACAGAGATCCATCTGCTTCAGGATGTGGACCACTACTTCCAGCATCCCCAGAGTTCTTAAGAGGACAAGGTAGATAAAGCAGTTGGACCTAGAAGTGTTCGCACAGCTGCAGGATACCCCGGCCCTTGGAATCACCTTAGCTTGTTGGCTGGTTGTAGTTTTTGTTGATTTTCATGGGCTTTTGGCCTTTCATCCTTGACTCTGTATGTGTGTACCAGGAGGTGAGCGGAGAAAATAAAGGCAGAGCACGAGTTAAAAATCCATTTGATTGCTTGATAGCAGTACTGGCTCTGGGCCTGGCTGGAGTAAAGGTTAAAATTGTTGGCCTACCTCATAGCTTCAAGTTAAGTTTGCATTAGGTGTCCTTGTGATCTGGTGTCTGGTGTCATGGATTTTTGTGCCCAACCAGTGAAGATATTTCTCCANAATCAATGGTACTCATATCTTTTGGGCTGGTGTGAGTGGTAGGCTGTCTCCTCTGAATCTTTTGTCTGTGTCTTATGTCAGTCATATTTTTGAATGTAAAGTATAGCACGGTCTCCTCTTCTCTCCTCTCTCTCTCTCTCTCTCTCTCTCTCTAATGCTCACCTCTCACTGCTTTTTCCCTTTTGGATGCATATATATTTTTAGGAAATAAAGGTGTACAGTGTGTGCTGTTTCCCTTACCAGATGGAAGGGGACTTGGAGCATGGTCCCTTGTAAAGTGTGTCAGGCCGCTGCTGTTGGGACACATCCCACAAATAGCTTGATCATTTTATGCCTGCGCTAAGATTTCAGTGCTTCGCCATCTATCTATGGGATGCTGTTTCTTAGACTATGGAGTGCATGATTGTGTTATTAGGGTCTTTTTCCTGGTTAAGTTCTTTTTGGATCTGTTAGGGATTTCCTGGTGATTTCAGTCATTTTGTAATTTATTGCTCATCTTATCACAGGTATTGGTAATATTAGGATGAAAATATTTATACAAGAGGAAATAAAAGTCAGGGGAGCAGGTAATTGACCGATTTATCAGCNTTCACAGACAATGCTTCTGATAACGACGTGGTAGCCATGGTAAATTTATTTCTGATTGCTTGAGGGGACAGATTTTATATGTTTTTGTACCTTTGAGGTGCATGAGAGGGTAAAGGAGTGAGCAGTCTGTCCGTGGACTAACGGGGACAGCTGGGTTCCTGGACTGGCCTTTTGGTGAGTGGATTCACACGGTGTTTTAAACTGTCCCTCAGGTATGTGTTTGCTATAGCACATGCAAGGCTGAGTTTACTTTCTGCTGTTGCTGGTTGGCGCTTACTAGGTACAAAGAGGCTTCACAGGGGAATGTCTTTTTCTAAATCTTTCACTTGAATGATGCTTGGAGGTAGACTCAAAAAAAAAAAAAACTGTTAGTCTGTTCATATCATTGACTTTCTGGCCTCACTGGGGCAGTCCTGGGCCAAAACGGCCACCATAGCAGATGACACTAGTAAGCATGAGGGTTAGGTTTAGTTCTCAACTTGACACAATCTAAGATCACTTAGGAGAGGGGTCTCGAGGAAATGTCTAGATTAGGTTGGTCTTTGGCCATGCCCCGGAAGGATTTTCTTACTTAGGTTAATTAAGGTGAGGACCCCACCTGACTGTGGGTGGCACCATTGCATGGGCTGGACCCTGAACTGAAGGAAAGAGAGGGAGCTGAGCACTAGCAGGCATGCGTCATGGGTGCTGTCGGCCCTGGACTGAGGGTATTCTGTGACAGCTGTTCCTGCCGCCTTGACCTTCCCACAGTGATGGACTGTCACCTGGAATTGAATGAGATAAACATTTTCTTCCATGAATTGCTTTTCTCAGGGGATTTTATCACAAGAGAAGCAAGACTGAGATACCGAGGTTACAGATTAGAATTCAGATGTGAAAAATCCATAGCAACATCCATTTTAAAAAAGATTTATTTATTTTTATTTGTATGAGTTTTGTTTGTATGTACACCATATGTGTCCCTGGTGCTAGTATATTATATCTTGAGCTGAAGTTACTGACGGTTGTGAGCTGCCATATAGATGTTGGGAACTGAGCTCGGGTCCTCTGGAAGAGCACCAAGTACTATTTATTAACTGCTGAGCCATCTCTCCAGCACCCGAAGAAACACCGAGTGTGTCAGTTTTCTGGGGCTGCCATAACAGTTTCATAAACTGGTGGCTTAACTTTAAACTTAAAATCTATCTATCTATCTATATATATATATTTGTGTATGTTTGTTGGTATGTATATTCATGAACACACATATACCATGGCATGTGGGTAGAGGTCAGGACAACTTTCAGTACTTCATTCTCTCCTTCCACCCTGTGGCTTTGGGGAATCAAACTCAGATCGCCAGGCTTGGCAGCAAGCTCCTTTACTGAGCCATCTCACTGGCCCAGACTGGTGTTTTAAACAGTTAGAGGAGACCGATTGTCTTCCAGTTCTGGAAGTCGGGCATTCATGGTCAGGGAGTCAGTAGGGCTGTGTGCATTCTGAAAGCCATCGAAAGCTTGTAGCTTCTGGAAGCTCTGTGGCTTGTGTGAGCATATGTACAGCCTTTAAGTGGTGTCTTCCCGAGCACACATCTGCCTCAGTGTCCACACTTCCTGTTTATAGGGACCTCAAGTGTCTCAGATCTGAGAGTCACCCTAATGACTTCACCATAACTTCATCATGTGAAAAGCTGTTTACAGAAGGTCACAGTCATGGGCACGGGGGTTGCTTAGCATCTTAACATCTTTTCAACAGTTTAGCCTGTGACATCAGGTATTTATTCCTAGTTTGCACACAGTTTAATTTTTTTAAATTACAATTTGTTTGTTTGTTTATTTATTTGTTTTTTGACACAGGGTTTCTCTGTGTAGCACCATGGCTGTCCTGGGACTTGCTCTGTAGACCAGACTGGCCCCGAACTCTGAGTGCCGGGATTAAGGTGTGAGCCCAGGAATAATGAATATATTTATGGTGCATATGTTGTGTGTGTGTGTGTGTGGTGAGGGACAAGTGTTCCTTGGCATGTCTGTTAAAGTCAGAGGACAACTTTTCAGAGTTAATTTTTCCTTCTACTATGTGGGTCCCCAGGATCAAAACTCAGGGCTTAGTGGCTCAGTTTCCTGCTGTGTCATTATGTTAGCCCTGTACATAGTTTCAATGAGTCTAGTGATTGTCATCTGCTTAGCAAAGAAAATAATTACAAATTTGCAAGAAAGGGCCTCAGCCTCAGATGCAGTGGAGNCCCCAAGTCTTCAAAAGGGCTATTAAAGTAAGACTCCACAGGAGGGGACTGGGGAGATGGCTCAATGGGCAACACACTTGCTGTACAAACGTGAGGACCCGAGTTCGGATCCTCAGCACCCACATAAAAGCCGTGGTGGTGCATGCTTGTAGCCCTAGTTCTGGAGGGGGCGCAGATACAGGAAGATCTCTAGAATGCCAAAGCACTAGCCCCAGATTTAGTAAGAGACACCCTGTCTTGAAAAGAAGGTGGACAGTGCGGGAGGAAGCTGCCCCTTGCCATGCTCTGGCTTCCACACCTGCTTACACAGGTGTGTGAGCAGACTTGCACATATATCCACCTGCAGCCTCCACGAATCCACAGGTGCTTGAAGCTGATTAATTAAAATGGGTGCAAGACGCTGACAATCTAAGTAGCTTGTCGGACACATCTATGTATTAGAAACATAGCAATGATCTCAACCTGTTAATGTTTTTGTTTGTCGTGTACACATTCTAAAATCCTGCCAAATGAAACGTAAAAAAATATTGTGTATTTGATGAGCTTTGGTCTTTTGGTAAATTTTGGTAATTTTTTGATCTTTTGGTAATTTTTCATTACTTGAAGAAATGTATTTTTTTCACAGTGCTCTTGAGATTTTGCTTTTCAACTTCTTTGTCACTCAGTAAGAGTGAATGTGTGAGCCATTAAGTTTTTGGAACCTTGGTTGCCCATGAAATTTGCTGACAAACATCAAATGTTTGCCATGGTAGCAGGCACATCTTCAGGGGCTCCATTCACTCATACAGTAGATCTTTACTGGGAGGCTGCTGTGTGCCAGGGCTTGTTCTAGAACTCACTCACTCACTTAAAAGTGACCTAAAGACACCATGATACTGTAATGTGACATGAGTTTGCTGGGGACCCTGAGCTCCTTCCTGTCTTGCCTTTGTCAATCAGCTGTGGGGTCTTGGGCACAGCACTGACTGTCTCTGGGTCTTGCCATTAGAACTGAGTTTCCAAAATCTTAAAACGAAATTTGAATTCATGACTTGTTCTGCAGTTCTATTGGGCAAGGCTGGAAGCTTCTCTGTGCTTTATTTAGCTCTTGTCTTCGAAGGTAGTGCTCACAGGACTGGTAGCTGTCTGCTTTCAGGCTGAGAACCACAGTGGCAATGAATCCACCACCTTCACTGAGCCCACAACACTGATGGGTGTTTTCCTGTGTCCTTTGTTGCTAGTGTTTTGCTTTTGAGATGGTACTTCATGNGGCAGGCTGGCCTGGGTCTCCATCTGCTCTTGCCTTCGCCTCCCCATCACTGGGATCACAAGTGTCTATAACCACCATGCCCCACATTTCCTGTGTTCTTGTTTCTCCAAGCAGACACACGTGGCAACTTGAGAACAGGTTTTCTTTGGTAGTTTGTGGGAAGAATGTACCCAGTATTATTAAGTAAAGAGACAGAGTGCTGTCTAGGAGGCAGAATTCATAGAAATGCCAACTGAAGACATAAAGACATTTGGGGTTTCCAGGAGGTGCTTCTGAGTCAGTCCTGGGACCTCCTGGGGTGGCGGGGGAGGGGCTGCTGCCTTCACTTCACTGGGAAGGAAAGTTTGTAAAATGTGGGGNTTTTTTTTGTTCCATGTTGAGATTCTATTTTGAAAATGGTTTTAATTTCTATTATTGACAGTACCATCTCTCTGATCTTAAGTCCATTCTTCCTCTGCATTCATGCCTCTGAGAAGTAATAACTGAGGGTCTGCTTTGTGCTTCGCCTGTTCCAAGAGATGGGGACAGAGCTACAAACGGAGCGAAGAGCTGCTTTCCCCATTGCTGTTAGACGGGCTGCCGAAGCCGTGAGGGCATTAGCCACGTGGGTATTCGGGAGAGAGAGGGTCAAAGGTCTTGTGGCAGAGCTTACATCCTTCATCTGAGTGGCTGGAAATGATCTCACAGATGTGCAGGTCACATAGGGCTTTAAGGTCTGAGAATGTACCCCGAGGAACACAAGAAGCCATCGGAGACTTTGAGGGTGAGAATGCTGGGATGTGACATATTCTTGAGAGCTTTAGTCTGTCTGCTAGTTGAGACTCACAACTAGAATAAAACTGCTTCTGTGGCCCCCACAAGGAGTGGCAGTGATGTGGGCTAAGGTGGTTTGGCAGAAACGGAGAAGACTGACAAGGCACAGCTGTGTATGGAAGACAGAACCAACAGAGTCTGTGAATGAGATGTGTGATGTGAACAGTGAAAGGCAGCAGGAAGGGTTGTGGGGGCTCTAAGCCATTGTGTTGGAGAGATAGAGAGGTGGCCATTTATGTTGAGTTGTGCATTTTCATGGAGGAGCTGTCTCGTTCCTTGGCTATTGAAAGATGTGCCCTGGCCCTTTATCTGAGAATGTTGAAGCTCGCTTACTAACTGGGTTGGAATTCCTTTCAAAGACAAGGCGTGATGTGTTCATCTTTGTTCCTCTTTGCACCAAGGAATTGACATCATGCTTCACAGACAGTGTTGTGTGTACTTACCGGTCTGGCCCAGGATCCCCTCTGCAGTCTCCAGGCTGCCTCCCAGCTGAACTGGTGGCAGGAATCTGGTTGTCTCTCCCACCTTGGCAGTTTTTAAGTTTTCCTCTTGGCCTGGCTGATGGCTGTCCGGTGCCCTTGGCACCTGTAATCCCCGAGCCTTTGTGCTGGAAACTGGTGGGGGCTTCATCACAGAGAACACCAAGGGCTCCTCCTCTCAGGCCAGCTTGGTGTGGGGGAATATCCTGAGGCTCTCAGGACACAAAGGGACAGTTTAGACTTTGGCAGACAAAGCCAGCCCAACTGCAGATGTGTTTTGTGCTCACATCATAAAACTGGTGGAGAGCAGCTCTGGAGGCCGCAGAAGAAACTTTTTAACCAGCATGGAGTGGCTGGGTGGCTTTTGTCTTCCTGGCACCTCTTCCCTGGTCTTTCTTCTGTGACCCACATTGAGCCCACTAGATCCCGCCCTCTGGCTTCAGTGATAGGCCCAGGCAGAAGATGACCGCCAGCAGGCCAATCAGAGGGGGAAAGAGCTTTTACCAGTGGATCCTTAGAAGACTGAAAATCCAGACCACCTGCAGCCAGGTTTTAGCCTCTTGGGAAAAGTGTCCTGAGAAGCATGTAGAGACTACTGAGAACTCGCCCTGATGGTGCTTGCAAAAACCTGCTCCATCCCAGACCCATTGTGGCCCTCGCCGTGCACGGTATGCTTTTCCTCCATGGGAAAAGTGCTCTTGCTCTATAGTCCTGCTACTTGACTGTGGTTCACTGCCACCAGAGCAGTTGGAGCAGGGTCTCCAGAGCAACTAACTTCTACCATCTGTCATCTAATGGTGAGGTGTCTTAAGCTAGTGGGCGTGAGGCGATCAGCGGTGACGCCTACCTTTGGTGGAGCAGTAGGTAGTATGATTTTGAAATGGGAAGAATGCAGACATTTTCTCCCCTTCAGGTTCATCTGTCCAACATATACAACCACCTGCATATTAGCCTTATTCACAAAACGGATGTTTTTAGTTTGGTTGTTTGCAGAGACACAAGCCTGTGTGTGGATGACTTCCCAACATCTAGTACAATTTCCAAAGCTGCCTATACTGTTGAAACTAACTGTTCCCTCTTACCATGCCACAGTGTTTGAGGGCTCCCACCACAATGTTGGTGGCAGCCTGTGACTTGCGTTCTTGTGCAGTCCTTGCTCTGCTGTGGCCTATGAACTGTAGGGTTCCACTTTGGGGCATGAATTCTGAGAACATTCCCTAATATCTTTGTTGGGTTAAATCACTCTTAGGGGTTTGGCTGTTTATAGAGTGCCCCCAACTCTTAATCTGCATGAAGCCCCAGTTACAGCCTCAGCACCATAGACTGGGATGACAAACATCTTCAATCCCAGAACCCGAACAGTGGAGGCAGGAGGAGGTCATTCTTGGCTACACAGCAAGTGTTCTACTTTTACTTCTGTGGTAATATCCTGCCTGACTAAATCCAGCTCATGATCCCAGGTCACAGTCCATCACTGCAGGGAAGTCACTGTGCAGGAGCTTGAAGCAGTTGTCAGTCACATTTGCAGTCAAGATCAGAGAGAATGAATTAAGACACTCATGCTTAATTGCTTTCAGCATGGCTCACACACAATCCTGGACCCCGTGCCTAGGGAATGGTGTTGCCCAGAGTGGGCTGGGTCTCCCATATCAATTAACTTGATTAAAACAAGCCCCACACACATGCCCACAGACCAATCTATGTAGACGAACTCTTATAGAGACTCTCTTCACAGGCAATTCTAGGTTGTGTCTAGTTGACAAGTAAATCTAACCACAGTGAATCTGAGGTCAGCCTGGAGTACCCGAGAGCCTATCTCAGACAACCAAACACCAAATAAAAAACCCCAACAATCAGCATTTAGCATTGGTTTTGCCAATAGCTTTTGTAGAACAGCTCTTTCGACTTGTGTAATGTTTCATGTAAAAACTGGCTGTTTGATTTGCAGCAAGTATTACAGGTACAGTTGATAAAGCTGACAGAGACGTGTAACCTTGAAAGGCAGGTCTAGATATTTACCTCAGATGTATATTGGATAGGGAGGGACTTGGATGATCTTTATAGGGAAATGAGCTAGTTGGTAGGTAACAGGTGAACATACCTGTGGGAGGGTTAAAGACATTCACTATTGATCCAAATCAACCTCCAATAGTCCTAAGAGGCTGGTGGACCCATGTGTGTGGATCACTGGTAGGTAGATTGAGAAACGAGGCTCACAGGTTTCTTTCTATCTGCCCTTGCTTCACCCTAACTCAAAAGTCTGGAAATTAATAGGCATTTTGTATATGTTTGTCCATCTGCTTGCTCCCTGTCTTTCTAAATGAGGAGTCCTGAGTTGAATGTCAGCCCAATTAAATGCATCTAATGAAAACTTTCCAACTTGGAGGTGAGGCGCAGAGGCATTCTCTTCGGAGAGAACAGAAGAGTCTGGATATCAGCTTACCTGGTTGCTGCTCAAGAACTAAATTATAAATAAATGTGCTGGGTGGTGGGAGTTTGTTTTGTGCTACTCAAGAAATAGTCACAATGTAGAAACAGAAATGTATTCGGTGTATTTTCACTTGGTAATTGCATTATTTTTAGTCTTAATTCTTTGACTTTCTGATTTTTCACAGCACTCAATGTGAAAATAGATGGGAGCTCATAGACAAAATAATGAATTCTTTAACATGCTCGCACACATGCACACTCATGTGTACCCACATATTGTTGTGTAAAACTGACAAGAAACAGTGCAAACCTAACAGTCTAGACAGAGACTGTTGGAGGAATAACAATGGAAAAAACTTCTCTTTTTTAGAGGTTAAAATAACGTGTTTACTAGAGTTATTTGTGTTGGCCATTTAGCGGCTTCCCCGGGATGCCTTGGTTAACAAAGCTGTGAAAGCCGCAGGAAGCCTTGCCAGGACCTTGTGCTGCTCTGTGATTTCCTAGGCTGATTTCATGCCGGTTGACGGACAAGAAGATGGAGGTGTCTTGCTGCCGGGGCCTTCTCGGACCCCAAGAAGTGAAAGTCAGGAATTACATGTCCTGCACTTCGAGGCATCCAGCAGGTCCCTCTTCTAAACTGCACAGTGGCACAGTGTGACATGCCTACCAGTGGAATTCTTTCCTCGTGATGCACAGGGCCAGGAGTCCCCTGTAGCTGGACCAGGACAGTCTCTGTGAATCCTGGCTTCACAGTACTCAATGTGAAAATAGAGGAGGACCCACAGACAAAATAATAAATACTAGTGAATAATTTACGTGTATGGGGGAACCCCACCTAGTCTTACAGACAGAAGTGCATTTTCTTCCTCAACCTCTTTCCGTCCTTACTTATCTGAACTTATTTTTCTAAAGGCCGCCTGTACTGATTTGATCTCAAGGACGTCAGCATAATTTTAGCTGTTTCTTCTCAGCTGTCTGCTCTGTCTCTTTTGGGGGAATGTGTTCAAATTCTCTGGTTGGTTGAAGAGCCCAGACTTCAGAAACATCACCGTCAGGGAAGTGATTGTGTAGTTGTGTGCTCAGAGTTCTCTGAGGGAACAGAACCAACAGGACGGTTGTATATCACAAAGGTAACTTGTTAGACTGGCTTACATGAGACTGCTAGGTAGTTCAGCAGTGGCTGTCTCCATGCTGGAGAGGCTGATTCAGTCATTAACAAGGGTGAAGGCAGGTGGGCAAAATCGGCCCCGCTTTTCCCTTAGACCTCTTTGGTGGTCCTCCTTCAGTCAGTTCTTCCAGGAAATACCACCCCTCAGACTCCCCTCAGAGGTGTATCTCCTAGTTAATTCTAGATCCAACCAAGTCAATGACAAAGATTAATCATCACAGTGATTAATATTAATATGAACTGTGTATCCCAGTTTTTGGATAGTTCAGAGGAATCTCTGTGATCTCTGTGATTGCATCTGCTAAGGATGGAGGGTTGGAGGCTTGAGAAACACACAGACATTTAGGGGGCATACACTACTCTGTGAAATTCTTTGTTCACTTGTAACGGTTGTTGGGGGGGGTCATGTTTGGGCAAAATTGGAAGGATGGCCTTATGTGAAGATATCTTAGCTGCTGGTGTCATTTGAGGGTCTTGGATGTCATCTTCACTGCTTGGTAGGGCTAGTCTGATTGGATAGCTCCCTTAGCTTCTGGCCCACTCACCTGCTGCAGGAAGGATATTTTGGGCCCGAGGGCGTGGACAGGTTTAGTAGATGTAGCCATGCTTTGGCCCTTTGCTACTAGCTGCACTAAATTCCTCAGGTGGTCAGGTCAGCTCCTGACTGCTACGACAAGAAAGGGAGCAGTGAAGGGTCCTCTACCCAGCACAATTTCCTCCAAGTAGGGTCCCCTTGATGATTGCTGACTCAAGCAATGAAAAGGTACCTGGGGGTGTCAGGAAAGACAGCCAGCCTCTCAGAACTTCCTGCAGAGCCATCCCGGAGGCCCCTTGGCAGGCTCTCTGGTTAGCAGAGAAGCCCTGGGCCAGGTGTCCAGACATTTGGGTCCTTGGTTCTGCTGTCAGCAGTAGGAAGCCATATGGAGTTAATTAGTTACCTTTAGTGTATTTATCGTCTCAGTAAAATGACAAGATTGGACATCTGTCTGTAACTTTTTAGGTTCTCACAACCCTCATTTCATGGCTCTTCTCAGCTGACTCTTAACGCATTGGCTCAGGACCCACCTTGGCGGCTAGTGCTCTTCAGTATGAAAGTAGAACCCCAGAGCACGTCATTTTGTTTTTGTTTGTTTTTTGTTTGTTTTTCCTGTAGTCCTGCATTTTTATCATCTGTTCTTTTTTATTTTTGATTTTTTTTAAATAACATTTGATGTACAACTGCAGGAGAGATAATATACAGAGAGCTTGAACATAAATATAGGTACAAATTCTTATCCTAATAGTGAAATGTTTCACTAAAGCATGCCCAGTGACTGGGCAAAACCCAAAC
>LZPO01027460.1:80959-113368 GCA_001675575.1 Neotoma lepida | reverse complement strand
AGATGTGGGGTTGGTGAAGATCTTTTCCCATTCTGTAGGCTGTCGTTTTGTCTTACTGACCATGTCCTTTGCCTTACAAAAGCTTCTCAGTTTCAAGAGGTCCCATTTATTAATTGTTGCTCTCAGTGTCTGGAGCACGTCATTTTGGATCATACACTTTTCTGTTTGCTCATGTAATATGCATATATATTATGTATTATGTAATATGCATAATGACCAAAGTAGAGTCAGCTGATTCTTACTGTAATGATTCCTAAATCATTCCTAATGATTCACCTTTTCTGTTTATAGTGTGATTTTCATTTTTAAGGATGAGGTATTTAATCTAAAATCAAGGCAGGTGGTTTCAAAAGACACATAAAGCTAGCCTCATTATTGGAGTTGATGTCAACTGTTAAAGGTTTGGTAAAGAGCACCCCCACTCCTGGAAGCCACTGGGGAAATGAGGGTTTCAGGACAGACGAAAATGTAGAAATCAAGTGAGAAAAGGGAGATCTGGCAAATGGCGGGGAACCAGACCGGTTTTAACTGAGGAAATTCAGTTTTAGCAATTTTTTTCCAAGCAAATTTCATTTGATGTTTTTACATTTTCTTGATAAATTAATAAAGGACCTGGGGAAGGAGTTACAGAACTTTCACCTAGTGAGAGAGTTTGTCATTTGTGGCAGCTCCTCTCTGAACAGCATGGGAAGTTCTCTACACAACTACTCGCTTGTAGTTCCTTGTGTAGTTACAATTCTGAGAACAAACACCACGCAATGGTGTCAGAGCTAAGCACCAGGAGGAATTTGGCGCAGTCTCCCAACACTGGTGGAACTCTGCTGGGGACCAGGCACCCTGCTAGGCTCAAAGTGGGGTATGTAGGTGAGGGGACACAATCCTGCCTCCAAAGAGCACCCTTTTAAAGGGGAAGCTGGTAATAGGTCTCTTAGAGTGACATGAAGTACTTGTCAACAGACACTAAAATACCCTGGACTCTGGCCACCAGCTGTCACCTGGAGGGAGCCACTTCCATCCCGCCCTGTGCTTCAGTCCCTGAGGCGGTCTGTTTCACTCTTACACTTCAGATCTTTGTCATGAGGCAGCCAGAGTGATCAATCCTTTGGCATCACAAGCCACATCCTATGAGGCCTGTGCCCCTGTCCTCCAGTGGCTTCCAATTTTGCTAGCTTCAAGTGCACAGCATGTTACTGATCTGCATATGAGAGCCTCACTCATGCGCAAATGTCCTAGCAAGCAGACCCTGCCCCTTAGAGCTCTGTCTCCACTGCACACCCCAGCATTCACTGCACGTTCCATGCTGGCCCCCCAGAAGCCAGTATCTTTGGAAGCTTCGGTGAAGAACGTTGTGTTGCAAAAGTCACAGTGTTCTTCCTTCTGCATGCCTGGATCGCTCTCCTAGCCTCCCCATCTCTTTCATGTCTTTGCTCAAAAGTCACCATCTCAGTTAGGGACCCTGCCACCTTGTCTAAAACTGCAACTTCCCTCCTATCAATGGCCTGTGATCCTCCTTGTCATNTTCTAAGTTTTCTCCATTGCACTTCCCACACTCCTGCCCACACACCATCTATAAAATAAGTCTAACATCAGTCTCCCTCTGCTGAAGAGAAAGCTCCAGGAAGACAGGGTCATTATTCTTTTAGATGTTGTTTGATTTAGAACAGTCTAGAATACTGTCTGGCATACACTAAGCATGCCGTAGTTATTTGTTGAATGAGTAAGTAGAAAGAGGGACTAATTCTGTGGGACAATTGGAAGGAACGAACCTTTGGAACTCGCCATGAAGGGTGAGAGGTAAACTTTGACCACCCGCTTTTCTGGGAAAGGGCCTTCCAGATGAATGCCACAAAGGTGAAAACGTGGTGGCACTCACCAGCACTCGTGTACTGTGAAGTTCCGCCTGACTGGTGTGTGTGGGAGGACCACAGTGGTGCTGGATCAGTGTATGAATGGATAGGACAAAGCTCCTCAGGACTCATGGTGGCTTAAAGGAAGGTTCCTAGTCACTACCCTCAAGTCATGGCAAGAAAGAGGCTGATAGAAATCAGAACACAGGGACACGAGTGACATGCNTAACCCAGACCCACTCTCACTCAAGAAATCACTAATGCAAACGGAGTTTGCTAATGAGATCTGATTTTTATGGAGCACTTTGCTGTTTTCAAAGCATGGTCACATGCTTATTGGAACTTAAGCTTAAAACTGGCCGAGAGAGTGTGGCAGGTAGTGTTTACATGTTCAGAGGACACTTATGAAAAATGGAATTGCATCTTATACTGGAGGAAATGGAGCCTCAAACCACCTAGGTCACCTCCCTGAGGTCACTGGGCTAGGAGCTGGGGTGGAGTGGGAGGGTGGGGAGGGAAGGTGGGGGCGCAGCTCATTGGCACTGCAGGCTGCTTTCCAGTGCCGACACCATCCAAAGGGTGTTGCTTGGTGTTTGGAAGCCTTTGGGCTTATTTTGTTTTACCCATTCATGGAAAGCAATGGGATTTTCATGTAGCCACTTCTTTGCTGGATGTTTCTTCTCTTCTCTTTGTCTAGTTCAGCTCGTACTGAATCACNGCTGGAAAGACAAACTGCTGGTGTTTGTCTTTGCCTGTTTAGTTCTTGGCATTGCTGGCTTTTGTGTGGTCCTTGGGTGGAAGGGAAGAGAGTGCATGTCACCACCCCCCTTTGAGTGTCTCAAATAAACTGGCTGTTCTCTTTGGGAGTAACCTGGTCTTCTTGATCCCCCAGATGCTAGTAGGCAGGACGAGGCCGAGGGAGAGTTCAGCGAAGGAGAACACTGGTATGGGAACTCCTCAGAGACTCCGTCAGAAGCATCCTATGGGGAAGTCCAGGAGAATTATAAGCTGTCCCTGGAGGACCGGATCCAAGAGCAGTCCACATCCCCCGACACCTCCCTGGGCAGTGCTACCCCCAGCAGCCACACGCTGGAGCTGGTGGCACTCGATGGTGAGATCCTTCGAGACTCGCTGCAGTGTCAAGACCATCTTTCGCCTGGAGTGTCTTCTGTGTGTGACGATGACCCACCTAGTTCCAATAAACCTCTGAGCAGCAACTTGAGGCGGCTGCTGGAGGCCGGATCCCTTAAACTTGATGCCACAGCCAATGGCAGGGTGGAGTCCCCCGTGAATGTTGGCCCCAGTCTGTCGTTTTCCCCGCCTTCCCACCATGCCCAGCAACTCAGTGTCCTGGCCAGGAAGCTGGCAGAGAAGCAGGATCAGAATGACCAATACACCCCAAGTAACCGTTTCATATGGAATCAAGGTAAGTGGTTGCCGAACTCAACCACCACGTGTGGCCTGTCCCCAGATTCGGCCATCCTCAAACTGAAAGCTGCAGCCAATGCTGTTCTGCAGGACAAGTCCCTGTCTCGGACAGAGGAGAGCCTGAGGTTTGAGTCCTTTGCCTCCCCCTTCAGCTCCCAGTCTGCCAGCTCCACCTTGGCAGCTTTGTCTAAGAAAGTGAGTGAGAGAAGTCTGACCCCGGGCCAGGAGCACCCACCTCCAGCCAGCTCTTTCCTGTCTTTGGCCTCCATGACCTCCTCTGCAGCCCTTCTGAAAGAAGTGGCCGCCAGGGCCGCGGGTAGCCTCCTGGCTGAGAAGTCATCCTTATTGCCCGATGACCCTCTACCACTGCCGCCTTCTGAGAAGAAGCCAGAAAAAGTCACTCCACCACCACCACCACCACCTCCGCCCACACAGCCTCAATCCTTGGAATTATTGTTACTTCCAGTTTCCAAGGGAAGAGTCTCCAAGCCCTCCAATTCAGGTATGGAATCTTGTTCAGCCATGCTGCAGGTCGCTTTGACTGTAAACTTCCCACCATGTCTTCCTGTTTGCCTTTTCAGTGGGACTCCCCATCCAAGATGAGGTAGAATCAAAAGGCAAGAACACAACAAAATACTTAAAGTGGACAGCATAATAGTCTTTCATGTGTGGGCTGCATAAAGCCTTCACAAATAGCGGTGGTTTTTGAAAAGTAATGAATAATCTTAGCGATGTGCAGAATCCCTCCCTTTCATGCACCGCACCCCCACCCCTTTCCAAGTTCAGACTAGGTCCATACCAGATACATTTAATGGGGGAGATCAAAGCGCCTCTGTCAGAGTGCAAGGCATCCGTGAACACAGAGGGGGGAAACACTGCTTTTGAAATAGTGGACAAGGGGAGGCCCTGCTGCCTCTGTTACAAACGGACTTTTGTATAATCAGTAACTGCCCTGCCCTGGTTGATCATAGCACACACCTTTGTGTTAGTATTTTTATTACATTTTTGTGGAACTTAAGCTTTGTTCACTTATCCTATTTGCCTGTAATTTCTTGTCAAACGCAATGCAAGACTTTCTTGCACATGCTTCATTTTGGTCAAATCCATTCAGATATGAAAGACTGTGTGGCAGTGTAAGATGGTCTTTTCCCAAGACATCACTATCCCATAGAGCCCTGGCACTCACAGCCACATCCTCTGAGAGTGAGGTTTAGTCACTACCATGCTGCCACCATGGCTATGCCATTTCATTCACTGGTTTGCTTCAAAACTCTGTTTGTGCTAAATACCTGTTCCTGGGATGGGAATGAGTCCAGATGCTTCTTAAGGATGTCCTGCAAAACAGGAGCAGCAAGTAGGCCATGTCCTCTCCATTGTGTGGGTCCTGGCATCTGTCAGTCATTTGCAGCCGCTTTGGTGAAGTTTGCTCGTGATGGCAGAACCTCAGTGATTAGAGTTAACATCCTGGTCTACATGATGGTACACATAATATGCATGGCCATTTAAGTTATGTAATGAGCTGAGTGCCGTAATTGTAATGACTGTTAAACCTATGTAGTAGGGTCAGCAGCTTGGCTTTGTAGATAAAGGTGCCTGCCACCAACCCATCCACCTGAGTTTGATCTCTGGAATCCAAATGATGGAAGTAGAACCCAACTCCTGACAGTTGTCAGTTGACCTCCAAGCACATAGCACACATATGTCTCACACACACACACACACACACACATACACACACACACACACACACGCATCATTAAGTGTAAAGCAAACAATGGCAACAGCAATAAACTTTTGTAAATGAGTTAGGCATAGTGACCTGTCAATCCAGCATTCAGAAGGCTCGTAGGTTTGAGACCAGGCTGGACTCATAGTAAGACCTTGTCTGCAAACAAGCAAACAAAAAACCTGCTGAAAAGCAGGACAGACTGAGGAAACTGGATAACTGGAACTCTGACTCAAGCAAGGCAAGTGGTTCACTCCTGAGTTTCTGACCTGTCCTTAGAGTAACCAAAATGCTTATTCGTTCTGGGTTTCGCGTCTCCTGACTCCTCACCTTCTTCACAATGGAAGGGGAAGGGGGGCCGAATGAGGAGGCATCAAAGGGGCTGGATAATCTCCTGATAGGATGAATCACTTCCGACTCAAGAGTCCTTTAGTTTAGGGAGATAAGACTGTATGTAAAATGCAGTTATATTAATAGTCTCCTTTCTGTCGAGGCAGTGGGTTTCTGAGTGATGTTTATATTATGCATCAGTCTGGGCATCAGTTCTTTGGAGAAGCTTATACACATTGAGGAGTGAAGGTAGTTAGTTGACTGGGCTTGGAAAGATATCACTGATAAGGCCAGTCTCCTGAAGGCACACTGTAGTCCCTTCATTATTTTAAAGTGATCTTAGCTATAAAAGACAAGAATTGTGAAAGAAAACTTTTTCACTCAAATAATAGGTGGATTCAGAAATGAGAAAGAAGTCAGGAGTATCCAGTGCAAAGCTGACTTTCTGTCCTTTTTGCTGTAGGATGTGCCTCTGAGGAGAGAAGACGTGCTTCCCTTTTGGTTTAAATGTACTTAGCCTTGCCAACATCTCAATGGGCCTTTTACTAGAATTTAGTGAGGGAGACCTGTGAGAGATATTTACTATTTCAGTCATTAAAGGTTCAGACGTTACATGGCAGAAGGATCAGAAGTTCAAGGTCATCCTTGGCTACATAATGAGTTTGAGGTTAGCCTGGACTGCATGAGACCCTATATCAGGGGGAAAAAGAGAAAAACTGCCGCAAACGAACAAATACCACCCACCTTCCAGCTCTGCAAAGAGACCACAAAAATCACATACCACTCTGATTTCAAGAAGGATTCTTGAAATCCTTCAAGAATTCCATTTGTTTCTCAAAATGTTACACAAAGGGCACACAAAGTTGTCTCGGGAGTTCCAAAGAGCTGTGAGCTAGGGATGCTGATCCTGTCTCCAGTAATTTAGACACCAGACATTGCTTTGACCTTCTTTAGGTCAAGGGAGTCCAGATCATGAAAAAATAGTGTCTTTTAGGTCTGGCTTTCTTCTTCTTTTTCGAGCAAGATTCTGTTGTTGCCAGGTCGTGGTGTGTTGAATTCCTTGAGAGTCCAGCACTCGGTAGCCTTTCCGCCCCTCTGGAGAGATGTGACACTCGAGTGGGAGGCTTCTTTCATGTGGCCTGCGCCCCCAGCACATGCTACATGGCTCCTCTGAAAAGGGACACGCTAGAGGGAAGATGATGTCCGTTTGCTATAAAGATAAATGTCACACATTGACTCAATTCTCTTTGAAGCCACTGTTCTCTTGCAGCTCAGAATAAAATAAATGGTTTTGATTTTCAAGACAAAATTTCTTATAGAAAGCCAATGGGAGTCCCGGGATGCCAGGCTTCTGCTTAAAGAAATAGCAGGTTGCATTTCAGAGAGAGGGTCTCTCAAACATCATCTTGTAGTGATTAAAATTTACATAGACTTCAAAGCAACCTGGCCCCAAGAAGCTGACGGCTAAGGCTCTTTGCAGGGTCAATCCATAAGGATTTTCTGGGCTGCTGTTTCCTTTTGTCTTTATTGGGGTGTTATTAAAATTATTGCAGATGCTTACAAAGTCCAAAGGAGTGGATGACTTCTCCCTGCCCTCCCATTAAAGCCATAGTTGTTATAGCCTCATCCAGAATGATTTTACATATACAGACTTGCCTAGGAAACTCGATTTTTAACACGAATCAAATCTGTTGCTGATCTCAAATGTTTTCAGAGAGATTTAAATGTAGCATGGCTGTAGATATCAGACTTCTGTCTTAGTTGTATTCAATGCTTGTTAAAACATGAATTGATAATGTCACATCCATAACAGTCTTGTTAGCTATTGCTATTTCCACCCCACCTCTTGTCTGCTGAAATGGCATTTGAGAGACATGCCCAAGAAATTTCATTACAAGATTTAAAGTCTGGGCTGGGAGTGTAACAAGGTTGATAGAGTGCTTAACTGCATGCGTGAAGCCTGGGGTTTGATCCCCGGCACCACATTAACTGGGTGTGGCATTGCGTAAATGTAAAGCTAGCACTTCAGAGGTGGAGGCAGGAGGGTCAGAAGTTCTAAGTCTCCTTCAGCTATATAACAAGTCTGCAGGAAGCTGGAGCTACCAGAGACCCTGGCTCACAAATCAACCTCACGCAAACAAAAAGATTTTTAAAAATCTATATATTGTTAGAAAGGAAGGTTCATCATACACACATATGTACCAGTCAAGTTCATAGGTCTAAAGTGTTGGTGATAATGTGATGTACATGGATTATGTACATCCAGGGGGTCTTCTGGCTCTCCGAGCACCATTTTTGTGCATGGTAAGGGCTATGTGCACAATTGCAAATTATCTTGACTGCCAACACATTCTAGCATAGGATCTAGCCAGAAGTGTTTAGTTGCAAAGCCTACAAAAACTTGAATTTGTTTTAATAATACCTGAAATAATAAAACCTTCCATGATTTATTATTGTTGTTATTATTATTTAGCTCTGTGAAGTTCTGTTTTTATTGCTTTGTGGATTGATATGTTGACAATAGGATAGAACAGCAAAGTGGAAATTAAGAGATGGGCTCTGATCTCAGTCCTGTCTCTAGATAGCTGGACTTCAAGCTGCCCCCACCCCCACCCCGCCCAGTTCTGTTTCATTATTTGCAAACCAAGATGTTTGGCATTGTCCTAGGATCCCTTCCTGTTGTCACATCCCTTGTGTTTACTTACTGCTAATTTACTAACTCTATCCACTAATTCCCAAACAAGCCGCCTTCTCCTCCTCCTTCTTTCAATTAAATATATATCTTCTTTCCTTTCAAAGCTTCCTGTCAAATCTCCAGTAAGAATGTCTCTGCTCTGTGCAGAACCTGTTCATTATGATAGTTCAGTGTGTCATTCGACTTTACCAGTGATGCAGGTTTCATATAAGCTGCCCTGAGTTTGCTTTTGGAAGCTGCTGAGGTGTAAATGCATCAGCACATATCTGCGTATCCATCCATTCATCCAGGACCGCTTCTGGGCATACCATGTGAGAGTTGTACGCTTGTGGCCCCATGCTGGCCCCATCAGGGCTTACCTGCAGCCTGCCCCATTTCTCCCTTCTCTTCCCAACACTCCATTCATTCATTTCTCACCGCTGTCTCAGCCCAGCCCTTTTCACTTAGCTTCATTACAGTCCAGCACGGTGACTGAGTCATGTGTTGAAGCTGGCATGTCTGGAACTTTGGCGACACACAGGTAGGGTGCCCCAGCCACATTCTCCCTTCCGCCTCCTTTTCCTCCTTCCTCCTCCTCTTCCCCTCTCCATCTTTTTCTCCTGTAGAGCTGTATTTAATCATCTAAAGCTTGTTTAGGCCTGATCTGCACAGGGGGCTCCTGGTCCTTATTTCCTCAGGGCTCCGGCCACAAGTCCCACGTTAGGCCAGGTTCTGAGTTGGGTATTCACAGCTGTTATTTGCTGTTATCTGCTCTGAGGGTGGGTTTTCTGCCTGGGAGGGTGTGTCTCTAGTCCACCGTCATTCCTCACAGTACAACCTACCACTACTAAGTTCTTCCATTGACTAAGGTTGCCTTCTATCTCACTGTTGTTATTGTCTGTAAAGTGAGCATGTTTTCTCCAACGGAGCACATTAGCAGTTCTCTGTCCCACTGGGCCTATTAGCATCAGGTGGAATGTTGTTTTGTTTACAGTGATGTATTGAAGGGACTTGTTTACTAGGCAGTTGCAAACTAGGTAAAATCATGACCATTGTGGTCTTGGTACTTCCAGAATATGTGGTTCATCCTGGGGA
Source organism: Neotoma lepida (assembly GCA_001675575.1). Classification (NCBI taxonomy): domain Eukaryota; kingdom Metazoa; phylum Chordata; class Mammalia; order Rodentia; family Cricetidae; genus Neotoma; species Neotoma lepida. Next base: position 104,268 of record LZPO01027460.1, on the reverse strand, counting down.
CGTGATTGTATTTCCCCAGGCTTTCAATCTAAGCAAAAGTTACAGAAAATAGTTTGGCATATGAAAGAAGTTGCATTCTTCCTCCCCAACTCCTGTCATTAACAGCATCATGTACACATGGGATGTGTCCTAAATGTGAAATTTCTTCCTGGAATAAATAAAAATGCAAATGTCACCAGGAGCTGATTACTGGCACAGTCTGAAAATCACTCAGTGCGCTCTGGTGACTCTTTCTTCTGGCTTCTGGCTTCCTTTCCTTCCATGATAGCTTAAAATTCCAGACAGAGAGCTGGGAGATGGTTCAGTTAAAGAGCACAAGCATAAGGACCTGAGTTTGACCCCCCAGGGCCCACCTAAAAGTGTGTACCTCTGTAATCCCAGTGCCAGGGAGGCTAAGACAGGCAGATCCCCGAGCTTCACTGGTCAGCCACTCTGTTGATGAGGCTAGTTCCAGGGTCAGGGAGAGACCTAGTCTCAAGAAAATAAGGTGGAGAGTGACTGAGGAAAACACCTGACGTTGATATGTGGCCTCCACAAGCACAATCACACAGGACTGCACACGCTCATACAGACACACAAAATTCCAAATAGTTATAAGTGTAGTTATTTTTCAGTTGGTGTCTTTTCATTATTATGTTTTTTCCCTAGTCTATCCAAGGACACCCTAATTTGTACATGATTTGTGTGTATTTTGGTACTAATTAAAACTAAGGCAGCATAGTTTCAAGATGAAATAAATGGATTTATATGCAGTACTAATATGCAGAGTTTATTATATTTATGCATTATTTATTTATGGAATCAACTGAGTTTCTGCATGCCAGGGCTACTTAATGGATGGTACCAGAAAGATTCTGGAGTAAGGAAATGTGTTGCATGCAGTACACTTGAAACTACAGAATTAAGATGGTGCCTGGGGAGGTGACTGAGACCAGAGGAGCTGTTGATCATGTAGGGAAGACAAGGTGCTGGGGAATCTGCAGTCTGGCAGTGTTCTTGGTGTCTTCCTCTGGTGTGCCATGAAATTGCTGGCCTGTGGAGGAGGTCTCAGCTTTTCTTTCCTTCCTCTGCTCATTCTGTGAAATTAGTTTCTGGTTTCAATAGTGGGAAACACTCCCTTAAGATAGGGAACTGTCACAGCCTGTTTCTGCATGTCCTGCATATCACTCCGCTATTCTTCTGACCCAGAACAGACCTCACTATCCTATTTCGTTTTCTCTCTCCATTGTATGACAACAATCTCACAGAGAGGCCCGGTCCAGGCCTTTCTCGACAATCTGTTGTTCAATATGCAGGCTTTGGGGACCTAGATACCAGTATGGTGGAAACAGTGATGGACAGGAAAGGTGGTGACAAGTTNAGAATGGGATGAGATCAGCCCAGATAGTCAACACAGACAGAGGGAAGCTCTGGGCTTCCGTGAGTGAATGATGTGGTCCTGTCCCAGGTGTTTTACTTGGGGAGGAGCAACACCCAGTGTCCACATCTGCTGCCAGTCAGCACAGAATAAGTGGACTTTCCAATGCTGAAGGCATATTTTCAGTTAGAGGATGCCATTTCTAGTTGCTTGGTCAAGCCAACCAGTGTCACTTATACCTGGATGAGTAAAATTGCATTTTTGGGATCTCTTAACCTTATTTCAGGGCCTATCTGGTTCCATCCATTTTAAGTGGCTCTTGGCATGTAGAAACAGAGTTGACTCAATGAATAAATAATGAGATTATCTTAAAGTATGCACTTGGGAATGTTTCCTTTAAAAATCACAGGAGTAATGTTTGTATTTAAAAGTTCAAATAGTACAGAAGGATGGGAAGGGAACACATGAGCCCCCACCCCCATGTGCCCCGACGCCTTCCTCTTAGCCACAGTTCTACTGTTTTTGCTGTTTAGAGGTGTCTGGAGTGTGAGTCTAGAACATTCCATGCGGTAAAAAGGTATCGGTTGTTGTTAGCTTCAAGTAATCATGCATTTCTTCCCACTTCCTCATTTTCTTTCATGCTCTAGCATTTCAAAGCAGAGAAAACATCATACCTGTTTGCTTGTAAATACTCATAGATTTGTACCTACAATAGGGAAGGACCAACACGGTTCCACTCTCCCATCTAACAGAACCACCCATTGCTGCAGGGTGTGAGGGAGCACCATCTCTTTGATTCCCTTTCTGATCTCAGAAATGTTTCTTCCCAGAGTTTAAGTTTACACAGGATCCAAATAAGTTTCATACTTTCCGTTTATTTTTGTGTATCCCTTTTTGTTTTCTTTTTAACCATAATCCTTTCCCATTTGTGTGTGTGTGTGTGTGTGTGTGTGTGTGTGTAAAAACATGAGAGTGCATGTCAAGGCCAGAGGTCTCTGCTGTATGCCTTCTGATATGCCACCCATGAATTATTGTCATAAAAATGTAATCAAGCCTCAAATTAGAAGTTGATCAGAAATAGAAGTAATAATAATTTTAGAAAGCCCAAAATGCTCTGTGGATGCAATCAGTCATAGAGCATGGGGGATTCCTCAGGACAAATGACCCAGTTTCTTTTAATGTAAAAGGCAGTGAATGGAGGGGCCTCAGTCTGTAAAGTGCTTGCCTCTTAAGCATGAGGACCCAAGTTGGGATCCCAGCACTTATATAAAAGCCAGGCATGGCAGTGCACACCTATAATGTCACGGCTGAGAAAGCAGAGATAGGAGGACCCCTGGAGCTCAGTGGCTAGTCGGCCAGGACAGTGAGTTCCAAATAAATACAAGAAAAAGTAAAAAGAAATTGGGGATGTATCTCAATGGCAGAGGAAGCCTAGGTTTAACCTCAGGGCCACACCACACACACACACACACACACACACACACACACACACGTACGCAGGCAGGCACACAGGCAGACACACATGCACACACAGACACAAATAGACATATACACATAGACATGCACACAGACACATAGGCACACACAGACACACACATGCACGTACACAGCAGGCACACACAGACACATGCACACACAGACACACACAAAGACAGGTAGACACATGCACACAGACAGACAGACACACACATATATCCTTTAACTGCACCAGTTTTTACTTCCCACACCACCAAATTGTAGAGGTTAGTTGATGGGTCAGCAATTCAGCAGCAGTGTCTGGACAGAGACACTTCCTTGTGGGGATGGTGCAGGAGACAGACCCAAGCTGCACTTAGAGGAAGCAGATGGTTTGTTTGCTTCCCTGAAAATTGCAAGTGTTTGTCGTAGCCTGGTGTGTCCCTTCCTAAAGCAGGTAGCCAGGCCCCGTACAGATCAGAGAAAGCCGGTACATATTGTTGGAGGCAAGCAGAGGGACACACATAAGGAGATAAAAAAAAAAAGGGAAAAACCCTGACCTGAGGACCCCCTGACGGCTAAATTGGCAGCCGCCTCTGTCTGCANGAGCCACAGCTAAACAAGTCAGCAGTGGGGAGCTGAGATTTGTCTCCACTGGAGGCCAGTGTGTGAGCTTTCTGCTAGCTGTTTGGTTTTCTGTGTGGAACAGTGCATTGTTCTCAGTCCATGCCTTTATTTCTCACTCATTTCCAAGTGGGAATTCAGATACAGACTCAGGCTTCTCTGGCTGTGGGTGCGTTTGGGGCCAGGCTCGGTTCCTCTTCAGATGTCCTGTCAGTACACAGCAGCCTTTGGGAATGAGGTTGTCACAGGCAGGATGACCAGCGGTGGCCAGATAGAACCCTATGGAAGTGACTAGCTGAATGTGGGTTTCTTCCTAAAGAAAAGTGGCCTTGAAACTTTCCNCATGCTTATAATTTCAGAGTAGCCAAAGGGGGTGGCACCACGGTTGTTGTTAGTGCGTTTTAATATCACTACATGTGCATTACAGTCAGGCGCAATGTGCCTTTTTGTTTTCCTTAATAGTACCTTCTTTTCCTCCCTCTTCTAAGCCCCGGAAGAAGAGAGCGGGAAGCCTTTCCAATGTCCCATATGTGGTTTGGTTATAAAAAGGAAGAGTTACTGGAAGCGGCATATGGTGATTCACACAGGTTTAAAAAGTCACCAATGTCCACTCTGTCCATTCCGGTGTGCTCGCAAGGACAATCTCAAATCCCACATGAAGGTAAGCCACTTGTGGATGGGATGGCGGGGCACTTCTGTTACCTACTGCAGTAGGCTTCTTGGCCAACAGGGGCCACTGTGGGGGAGCAGACCCAAGAACTCGAGCACTGGGTTGTGAGGAGAATGGAGGGTCATCCTCCAGGAAGACCCTCAGTGTTAGGATCAGGTTCTTGAGACTGTCAGTGCATGTACCTGCAAACATACATACACACATGAATACCACACACAAAAATAGAAAAAGAAGCAAACAACAGAAACCACTGGGAAGCGTATACGTACCACACTCCTGTAGAGAACTAACTGGAATCCATGTTCGGAAATGAGGGAAACTTGGCAATATAGAAATAACTCTTTTATGCTGAGGTTTTGTTTCAGCTTCAGGGGAGAAACTCTTGAGGTCACAAGAGCTTGAAGTTTTAAATTCGACAAAGACCTGAGTTGAAATCCTCCTAGCACTGTGCTAGCCAAACAGGGTTGGGCAAGTCACCGTCAGGCTCTCAGTTTTCCTTCTAAGAAATGGGAAGGAGCAGATGCAGGAACTGTCCTTAGTGTTGCGGGAGATAGAAATAGCCACGTGCCTGACCGAAGGTGTTCATAATCGTCAGCTGGCATCGTAATGTACCAATAACTCCCAATGCAGCTTAGACACGGCATCATGTATAAAGTGTCTCTTCTCCCAGGAGAAGTCCAGTGATATCTGCTTATGTCGAAATCTTGCATNTGAATCTTTCCGCATAGATGAGTCATTGTTGTCCAGAACTGAGGCTCTAGAAGGTGCAGTCACACGACATTTCTACTCACTATAGCAAATAGCTGAGAAGATTGAAGAAAGGTGACTCCATGATGTAATTTGTTTTCTCTCGTTTGCCTTTTTCTCTTGGGGTCAGCAGCTAGCCCTTCATCTTCAGGAGTCATTTAAGTAGGAGTTCTGGTTGACTAACTTTTACGGAGGCTACTTGGTTACTTACCTTAGCCCTCCTCATCTCTATCTCTTCTTTGCCAGGTAAAACCTCACACTTTCAACCTAGTGTTGAGACTTTAAAAGGAATGCCTCTTTAAAACCAGAACTTGCTTTAGCGACTGTGTCCTAGGCTGTGTTTAGAAATCAGGTCTGGTGAATTTCAAGCCTCAGCGAGCAGAAAACTTGGATCTACCCTGACACCTTGTAAACTTGGTTTCAGCTCAGGGTCACTTAAAACAACCTATTTATAAACCCATGGAAAAAGGCTGGGTTTCAATAGCAGGGACTGCTGACCCCGACGCTACAGGGAGATGGGCTGGAGCCTTGATGACAGAGGCAGACGACCATGACAGTGTGCAGATGAGAGCTGCCCGGGCTCGGTGGGTCGTGGGGTCCTGAGTGCTTTCAGAACAAATCAATAACCACTACAGTAAAGCAGTTGTGTGAAATCGCTACTTTATTCAAACTCATGGTGTCCTAACCTGTTGAGCTATGACTCCTTTTATAGGGAACTGTGAGAGACGCTTATGCAGGTTTAATTTTATCAAAGGCGTACCTTCTTGTCCATGTTCCCTTCCTCCTGTTGGCCTTCAAACATCTTTTTAATCGAATATAATTTAACCTTGCAAAATTTGGCAAGTATTTTCTCCATAGGAATGTTATGGTGTAGTCTTATGCATGCGCACATTCTGTTTTCTTTACCAGAGGCTGCAAATGTGGATAATTTTTCTAAAATGAATTTTATCTGAGAAGTAGGGCAGTCTAGCCAAAGGTTAAGATCTGACTTTAGCTTAGTTAGAGTCCATGGCTTAGGACCTATGAGCATTTAGTAGTATGGTTGAATCCCTCTAAACCTCCGTTACCACTAATGGAGAGAACAAACATGGTCTCTCTCACCTGGTTAGAGTTAGATGAGATAGTTTACATAGAACCTTAATACAGAGCCCAGTGTGGAGAAGCAACCGTCAGTAAATACATCTACTACAGTAATCGTTATCCAAAAGCCGTCTGAAAATGCATTAACATTTACATTTAGGGAAAATGAATAAAATGCTAGAAGAAATTACTCCAAAATAAGTTTTATGGCTTCCTTCTTTTTATGATCTATCTTTAATACTGAGAATTTATAAAAACTGATACAAAGAATATGAAATTGGCTATTTATCTCATCCCGAAGAAATAGCCATTATCTTCAGGATATATGATATCCTATATTGATTATATTGGTTTATGTCAGAAAAACAGATTCCACTGTATTTGTTCAACAAATTCAGTACTTCCTGTGTTCCTCACAGGCCTGCACTGTACATTTTTCTTTTGCAAGCCTGCATTTTTTCCGTAATATATTGTGCAAATGCCTTTATGACCAGCTGCTCGAGGAACTTGAAAATGCCTCCAGCTTCCTCAGGGTTATCTTAGATTTCCTGAAGTCTTCTGCAACTTTCCCTAGTGAGTGAGCGTACAGGAATTATATGTGAGATTCAGAAGCTAAAACTGAGCAGAAAGGCAAAGAGGGCAGTGAAGATAGAGGACACTGATGAAGTAATGGAAAGACACTGGGCCTCAGGTCACCATTTAGAGAGCTAGGATCACTCACGAGACCCTCACCTGCCTATCCTGCTCCCCTAAGGGGTTGGGTAGAGGTACTTCCCAGAATTTCTCCAAGTCTGGAAATACTTCAACCCAAGGGTCCCACATTTACTTACTCAAGAGGTGGCCTTCATGTCACATCACCTGGTACCTGTCAGTGAGTCCTGTGCTACGGGCCAGCATTTCTTCTCATTAGAGATCTAAGAGGGACTTCAAAGCATGTGTTGGTCTAAAGGAAATCAAAATTATAACAGAAAAGCCATCTTCTGTCAGGAGAGGAGGGCCATGCTGCCATTGGGGGTAGGGACAGTGCTTCTCTCAAAGGCCACATGTAAGCCGAATCCCAGGTGGGAAGGTGTAGCTCAAATAAAATTACAAATGCCAAAGTGAACCCAGTTCTGTTTTTCCCTTCAGCTTACACTAATTTTCCTAAAACTAAGCACAGTAAGACCAGGCTGAGGTGGAAGAGGCGCCATAAGAAATCCTGCACACAGCGCCTCTTTTCAGCGTCGTCCCCCACCCCCCACCCCATCCCCTTGATTTTGGAACCTGGGCTCTCATTTCTTCTTCCAGCTTGGCTTTGGGAGTTTCTTTCTTGGGTTAGCTCCTCTCTGAGATCAGTAGATGTGAGCACACTTCTGAGATGGAATCCGCCCTATGGTACCGGGCTCAGGGGCAAGGAAGCTTCCTGCCCAGTGACCTTTACCACCTTTACCAGCCTCTGCTGATACCTGTCAGGAGCCCTTGAGACTGTGACCTGAGATCTCCAAGGGGCTCTTCCTGAGTAACCTGGCCTGAGGAGCTGGTGGGGAGGGGCTTTGCTGCAGGAGGGACAGGTCATTTCCTCACCTCCACCCTCTGGTGGGGCACAGGAAAACCCTTTTAGTGGGCAGGACCCTGTCACAATGCATTTAAGCTTTTATGGTTGTTTCTGTTGAGAAACACAGGCATTGAGGGGCCCGGAATATCTTTTGTTGTTTTTTGCAGAAAGCCACAGTGGGGTGCTGTGGCAGCGGGATCTCACGATTAACTTTTAATTTCTTTGCTTTTGTTGGTCACTTAACATTATTTAAAGTGTGTTTTGGCTTGTGAAGAATGCTTTTGGATTTCATTCAGAAGGCATAAACAGCTGTAGTAAAACTTGCTCTCTTGGAAACGAGACCTGAGCAAAGTGGCCAGGTGGTACAGAAGATGAACAAATGAGCCTTTAGCGTCACTGAGACCCAGGTTCACATCCCACTCAGCTCACCCCTGACCTACGGCGCGTCAGTTTTGTTTTGAGTGCCAATTGCTTACGTTCTTCTTTGTCCAGATCACACGACTCCCCCAAATCGTTTGGCGTAGATCTACACCATTGGCAGTTCCTACTTGAGGGAGGGCCAGTCCTGAAATAGCAGGGTGTATCAGGTCAGTCCTGAAGCACGTTGGCGAGATGAATGGGGAAGTCACAAGTTTATGAACACCTGCCAGCTCGAAGCCTGGCTCAGTCCAGTGCAATGATTTCCTCACTTTTTCAAGCACTACATTTGGTAGTGACAGGAAGAAAGAAGTTTCTTGCCATCTTTCAGGTCCCGGGTACAGGCAGATTTGGAGCTGGGCGTGCAAGGCTGTCCTCGCTCTTCACTGAAGCCATCCTCCAGACCCCGTAGTGCCGTCTGAGCTTGGCGTCCTGCCCAGATGTTTTGTCTCCCGTCTTCCCTTCTTCATGTGGAGCTGGGTTCAAGATACGTCTTGGGGGTGGGCGAGTTCCATCTCCTCATCTGTGAGTGAAGCTGCAGTACCCTGGAGACATATTTTTTTTTCTCTATTTTGTTGGCAAAGCAGCAGATTCTCTAGATTGTTGTCACAAGAATTTTGTGAAAAGTTATGTCTTTTGATCCCTGACTGCTGATTGCATAANTTCAGAAGGTGTATCAAGTGAGATCATGTGACTAGCTTNTTAGAAAGCTTCTACCCAAGACAGCATCAAGGCTGTCAGGATAGGCTCTTAACCTCCACAGGCCCACTTTGTGTTTCAGGAGTGACTTTATTTTGCCTAGTGCACCATTGTGAACAGCCTCTCTTGTGCTTTTCTTCCCTGGCCCTGTGTGGGGTGTGGGACTTACTGAGGAATGTATAGCCACAGACAGGCATTTTCCATAAGCTCATGGTGACCAGTTCCACTCTTTTTCCTTCTCCGTCAGGTTCATCAGCACCAGGACCGGGGAGAGACCTTTCAGTGCCAGCTGTGCCCTTTCACTTCCTCACGCCACTTCAGCCTGAAACTACACATGCGTTGCCATCAGCACTTCCTGAGGACAGAGGCCAAGGTGAAGGAGGAGATCCCAGACCCAGATGTCAAGGGATCTCCCCACCTCAGTGACAGTGGCTGCCTGGGGCAGCAGAGGGAAGGAGGAGGGACAGAGCTAGTGGGGACCGTGATGACGTCTAATACTCCAGAGAGGACTGGCCAGGGTGGGGCTGGCGTTGCACCTTTGCTGGTGAAGGAGGAACCCAAGGAAGATAACGGCCCGCCCACCTCCTTTACCCTGAATGCTGCCGACAGGCCCGCCAACCACACAAAGCTGAAAGACCCCACCGAGTATGTGTCCAACAGTGCGGCAGCATTGTTCAGCCAGGACATCTCGGTTAAGATGGCCTCCGATTTTCTCATGAAGCTGTCAGGTACTTGCATAGGGTTGTGTTCTCTCTTTTCTCATCTGTTCAATAAGCTGATAGGGCTAAGTGATTTCAAGGTCCCTTGAGCTCTAGTACTTCATACTTTGATACATTTTCTTTTTCCCTCCCTCTTTCCCGTTCCCCGCCCCTTCCTTTTTTTGTATTTTGTTTTGGTACTCCTTTGAAAACAAGCATTACTTCTGCTTGGGTCTGGAAACAATAGGGATTATCCCCTACTCCTGCCCCGCTTTGGGCTCTTACTTGGGGGGTGCTCAGGGGGTAATCTAGGTTTGCGTCTTTTGCTTCCTGCAACCTTGGGTCTTAGTTGCCTTGCTTGCTTTGTGCTGGTGTCTCTGAGGTGCGTCTGTATGCACCTCCCTTTTTTGATATTCAGGGTCTTTACTGTTTTAATTGCAAAGCTCTTTGAAGAACATATACAAAGTCTACCATGAGGAATTACAGACTTTCCTTAGACAAAGGTTAAAGGTTATCATGAGTTTTTCTCAGAATCTTTGTGTTGGGGTAAAATATTCTTACAATATCCCAGTTTAGACCTTTTATGGGTGTGCATTTTAGTGATATTAACATTTACATTGTTGTGTGACCATCTTTGGGAATATGTCACACTCTCAAACTGTATCATTAAATGACAGGGTTCCTGCCAGCCCCCTCCTCAGCCCTTACCAAACACTATTTTACCTTCTGTCTTTATGAACTTAACCGTTGTAAGCATCCCAGTAAAGTGGAACTTAAGAAAAACATCCTTCCCAACTGCCCTAATGTCCTTTGAAGAGGCTGATGTCTAAGTTATAAAACTATGTTTGCTAATAGACACTGTTTTCCATTGCCAGCACATTGTACGTGCTTTTACTTTTCAATGACTTTGATGCACTAGCTATGTTGCACTGGGGTGGAGTGTTGGTAGATGTTTTTCTTACTCTCTTGGAGCAATAACACACTTAGGCCTATGCTGTTTTTGAAAATATGATTTTAAATTTTAAAGGCTTTGTAGAGGGTGGAAAAAGGTCGGTTGAGAATGGGTTCTGTCTGTCAGTGAAGGTGGCAGTCCCCAGGATGATTTCCAAATGCCATTTCAGCTCTCTGGAGATTGACAATACCCTTTAAATGGAGAATAATTGGTCACCGCCTTCCTTTAAATGGACCATGCGTCGTATTTCACTAAATGTCATTGCCAGGTGAATGAGAGGCTTAGCTTCACTCTCAAGTCCCTTTGCACCGTGACACTTGAGTTGGGTCTTTCGGAATGTACCTCCTCACCCTGATCTTTGCCCCTCAGCAGTGGGAGACATGAGTAGGGGTGACAGAAGGGGGAAGGGATGAAAAATGAGGCATCCAGGAAATGGTCCAAGATGGAAGGGAACAGGAGGTTATAGGATGTGCTGTGACACTGAAGAAGCTCCACTGCCTGGACCAGTCTCAGGCATTTATTTCATCTAGCCCAGGTTCCTGTTCCTTGTCTTCCTGTTTCTNCTTTTTCATCTCAGCCTCAGGGAAAACAGGATTCTACATACTCGGAGTTTTATACTTAATATTTTACCCAAAATATGAGGGAAAATGGGTGTTTCCTTTGGGCCTTCCGGGTCTTTTATGGTGTCACCTGTAGGGGATCGCCTACAATCCCAAGACTTGGAGAAGGCCAGACTAGACTGCGTGAAACCCTGTCTCCCTAAACCATAACGTAGCAATGAAAAAAAAACCAGGATGTTACATAGAGNTGGCTCCTTTCCTGGGCTCCCATAGTGCAATCCCAGGAGAAGGATGCTAGATTCGTTTAGCATAGCTTAGCATGCTGGATGTTTCCTTACTTAATTGACGATGAGAAACTGAATAGGGGGTGCACACCGTGTAGTAAGGTGGGATCCCTTTCACTCAGAATCCAGATCCTTTCAGGGCTGCCTGGCAGGCTTGATCTTGGGCTGAAGCACTGACACAGGGCTCCTGCTGGGCTCAGCTCTGAGCACTAGCCCTTCCCATCCCACCAGACACTGGGCTGTGATTATTAGCTCCAGCGCTTCTCAGTGAGCATGAGAAAAGGCTTCAGCTGCTCAGACCCAGAGCTTTGAATAGCAGAGGCAGAGGAAGAAGCAGTTTGTAGGTTGGGTGAAGCACTGTGTGCCAAAGCCGTGTATATAGTGGTCTGTTGTTTTCAGTTGTTGATGGGGGGTTGCTTACGGTTTGGCCATGGGAGAATTTACCGACTGATCAATTGGCATAAGAAAACAGATAGCAAAGGCACACTGTTTATGCAAAAGGCCCATGCAGCTATTTTGTGGTGGCTTACTAGAGGTCCTGAAACCTGACTTGTATGCACTGTTACCTAGCAACCTGTTATAAAGTCACCAGGGAGTGAGATGCATCGGTAATTTTTTTGTGTGCATATTTGGATGTAAATGTAAACTTGGTGACTGTGGCAGTGCTGCCCACGGGAGGAGAAGTTATGTTAAAAGGAAAGGAATGTGTTTTTCTGCAGATTCCCCCCCACACTAACTGTGTGGTTGGTCCGGCTCTGCTGCTGACTGCTGTGCTTGCTGTGTGCTCCACCTGGCTCTTAGTGGCTGTCACTCAGGGACACAATCCCAGGGAGCTATGGCTATTCCCAGCTCTCCTTACCCTCCAATGGTGTGGACTAGTGGTTAGCCCCAAGCCCTGTCCCTTGGTGTCATAATGGTGCCATTGTTCTTGCACTGACATTTTTTTTCCTTAGGGCTCTGTCCTTGCACCTGCTGGTACGCTAGGGTGCAGCTGTTTGTGGGCACCAAGTCTGGGAGTCTCTGTGCCAGTTCACAGTCTGCAAAAACGAGCTCTGTGACAAATTCAAGCGTGGAAACATATACTTGTTTCCAAAGGAGAGAGAGAAAACTCTTGATGCTTTTTGCTCCTTCGATTAAAATCAAGCGTTAAGCTGACTGCATGGAATCCACTGAGGCTCACAATCACTGGATGGGATGCAGTTTACTCTAACCCAGTGGTTCTCAACCTGTAGGTCATGACCCCTTTGAGGGTCACATAACAGATATCCTGCATATCAGATACTTATATTGCAATTCATAACAGTAGCAAAATTACACTCATGAAGTAGCAACCATAATTTTATGGTTGGGGGTCACCACAGCATGAGAACCTGTCTTATAGTGTCACAGCATTAGGAAGGTTGAGTACCATGGCAACCCTTCCCCAATTTGGAGGTTTCTTGGTACATGCTTATGAAACAAAATCCCTTTTCTGAACCTCCAGCTATTTCCCCCACTGAATCCTGACAACATTCCTCAGTCCTAGACCCAGGCTCACCATCATGGTTGATTCAGCCCAACTGCTAGCTTTCTGAATTGGTGGGAAAGAAATAATTTTGTAGACTTTGCTCCAGGCTTGGGGCTGAGAGGCAGCCTTTCAGGGCAGTAGCTCTGCTGTTTACACAGCTCTTTCCTGGAAGCCAGAAGATGTATGCAAATTGTTGGATGACAGGGTGACCTACCCCTGGTCACATGACTGGGAGTGTTCCTAGGAGAGGTGCTTACCCAGCCTAGGAAGCTACTGCTCCAGCTGACCCTGGGCCTGTCTCCTATGGCCAGCAGCAGTTTGTAACCTCCACAGCAAGTTAGATCTACCTAGGGAGTTTTTGTAAAATGCCAGAGCCCAAAAGTGATGGCTTAATTAATTGGTATGGGGTAGGCCCAGACGTTGGTATTTTCCTTGCATTCCTCTGGTAATTCTAACAGGCAACCGGGACAAAGGTCATCTGGTAAGAGATAGAAAGTGGGCACTGTGGGGCTGGAGACACAGCACATTCAGTAGAGTGCTTGCCTAGCATGCACAAAGTCCTGGGTTCGATCTCCAGCACCATACAAACTGGAACTAGTGAGGCAGACCTGTAATTCCAGCACCAGCGAGGCGGAGGAAGGAGGCTCAGAAGTTTACTCCTCAGCAACATAGAGAATTAGGGACCAACCTGGACTGAGACAATATTTCAGAAGAGCCAAATGATCCCCAAACAAGCAATGATCAATCCTAACTTGGTACTTGGTACAGTGTAGATAGGAGTCTCTGAATGTAGCTGCCCCTTCATTTTATCTGAGCCCATGGAAAGAACATGATGCTCTAAGTTGAGTCTGAGACCTCATTGTAGGTCAAGGTTGATATGAAGGGGAAGCCTGGGTGACTCATGTTCATTGACCCTGTGATTTTCTTCCAGAGGGCTCATGACAAGAGATGTGGTCCAGTTTGAAAGTCCCCAGAGTAGATCAGAAGCCTCCAAATGCTGGGAGCTCAGGGCTTGGGGAGATTCAGTGAGTGTTTATCCGAGCAGGCCTGAGGACATGGGTTTAATCCCCAGCGCCTGTGAAGAAGCTGGTAAAGTGGCACAAATTTGTAACCACCGTGATAAGGAGAGAGACAGGTGGATCTTTGAGGTTCACTGGCCAGCCTGTCCTAATTTTCAAGTCCTAAGTACAATGAGAGCCCTAGTATCAAAAAACAAGGTGGATGGCTCCTAAAAATGACACCCAAGGTTGACATCTGACCCATATGTGCATATATGTACCCCCACCCCAACACATACACACACAAAGAGCTGTGAGCGTCCTCACCAGGGGACCAAATTACAAGTTGCCTGTAATGGTCTTCTATCATCCTTTTTCTTCAAGATGCCATTTTTCAAGATACAAATTTAATTCTAACTCCCCAGATTATAACCAAGCAGTTAGCTGACAGAAACTTGGCACCTCACTTGCTGGCAAGGGATATCTTTTTGTCCCTGGCTTTCCAAAATAAAAGATATAAGTCATTTCAACTATTTTTAATCTAGAAACTGACAAAAAACTTTTATGCTGTCTCCTGTACCCTATTAGCTCCATAAAATCAACACCAGAACACTTTTAAGTAGGAAAGATGGACCTTCTGAAATACCCACTCACTTTGAGCCTCACAGAGACAGTTGTGAGTGAACAGGCACTTGCTCAAGTGTTTCTGGATTATTGATGCCTTGGCCATAAAACAGTGAAAGTTTTCAAGTGGAAATGAAAGGTGCCCACAGAAGTTTCTATGTCCTATCTTGTCGCTTCCCAGAGGCCTTTGTTCTGAAACCCCATCACTTGCTATTCTGATGCATTTGGGAGTAACAATCAGGCTTATGTATAAATGTTAGGACCCCTGCTGGAGAAGGGTAGCTGGAGATGGCCAGTGAACCAAGTCACCCCCTTTGCCTGGTAGCTCTGATGGCCTTCTCAGCCGCATCTTAACAAGTGGGCCTTCTTCCATGTAAATGCCAGTTTTATGCCATTCAGACCCTGAGACGTCGGTGCTAGTAGCCAGGGACTCACACATCACCATGAGGGCATGGTTCCCTGACTGGACTATTTGATAGTCGCTTTTCAGATTTTGTTTAGCCATTCTGTTCAGTCCTGCCTAGGCACTCTAGGGCCATGTGACCAAATTCCTCGCGTGAGCAGCTGCAGGAGGGCTGTGTATGAGTAGACAGCCTGAATGCCCTTTTGAAACCCTGGATTTTATTGAACCTGGTGATTCCTCAGAGACCGAGAGAGAGAGGGGTGGGGGAGGCGCAGGGAGAGAGGCTGTGTCTTGTTTTTAATGACTTTTTAATGACTTGCTAGTGCAGGGGACGGGCAGGCTTATGCACANGTGGAGCCTGGAGCTGTACACAGCGATGCTGAAGTCTATGTGGATGGAGACCTGGAGGTATTTACTCACTGCTGCTGTATCTGGATCTGTAGTGCTGACTCTGCTGTGTTCAGCCTCTTGGAGTCTCATAACAACCCTTTACATGAGTGCTGTTATCATTCCATTTTACAGATGAGGAAACTGAGAAAGGGTAAAGGTCTCGCTCTCTGTCACACAGCTAATAACTACACAGATTGGGGCTGAAATCCAGGCTGTGTACTTCCAGTGTTCTTGGTCCAAAGGTGTCCATATCCCAAATTGCCAGGTAAAGAAGTCACCATACAGGAAGTTGGCTCTGTTCTCTGCCCTTTTCATGTGTCTAGGGTTGGCCAGCCTCTCCGCACAGAGCCTTCCTGTGACTGTTGTATGGCAGGCATCTTTGGAAGTTGCATTAATTTTTTGTGTGGTACTGGGCATGGAACCAAGGGCCTTATGCATGCTAGGCAGCCTCCCTAGCACCAAGCCACACTCCCAGCCATAGAAGTTGTATTACTATTTCCGGCTTCTACAAATAGAGTGGTAACAGCAAAGCCAGCTTCCGTTCCAGTAGACCTTCATCTGTCCATTTCCAAACATCTTACATCATAGCAGTGGGAAAGGTAAGGACTGCAGTTTAGATGTTTCTTTCCTTACTGTGCTGCATATGGATCACTAGTTCTCTGATAGTCACTGTAATACTTTTAAAAACTTACTACGTTTTATTTATTTATTGTGAATGTGTGTCTGGGGGGGGCATGGCATGGATGTGGAGATCAGAGGACAATTTATGGGAGTTGGTTGTTCCTCCCCTCTGCCATGGGGGTTCTAGGGATTGAACTTAGGTTGTTAGGCTTGTTGTCAGGTGATGATCCATCTAGCCAGCCCCAGAATAATGTTGTCCCTTGGTAGGCCTTGGGGAAAATTTATCAGAGACTGTTGTATCCATACAACCGAAACCCAGCCCTTCCCTTCCTTCTCCCCTGTTGTTACTGATGCTGCTTCTACTGCTGGTTAAGAGCATCATTAATCACAAGGGTTTCTGGGAACCAGGCACTGTGCCAACAGCTTCTTGCAGCCTTTCATTTAACCCTCTGCAGCTGCAGAGGGTCAGCACTAAACCCATTCTATAGACGAGAAAGCTGAAACTGCAAAGGTTCGGCTGGAAGAAACGCGAGCAAAGATCCAGCCCTGGCTGACTACAAAGGCTTGGCTTGTGACCACTTAATTAGCTATTACCTAATTTTTATTTCTCAGTTAAGCGAACTGTCTTTTGACCTCTGTCTGCTCTGCTGTTTATTTTCCTTGGCTTCAAATCATGGCATCATTTCTAATGCATGTGCTTTTAGTCACTAATCTGGTTACTTTTTTTCCCCCATGCATCTTCAAAATACATCTACATAGTCCCTTCTTTCTGGGCAGCCTTCATATCTTTCCTAGATGTCTTGCCCCTCCAGCTTCCATCAACCAGCTCCTGCCCACAGGCCTTCAAAGAACTCGGATGATTCTGTTCTAGTACTATCTACACAGGTTAGACCCTGTTTAGCTGGCTTTTTCCTTTCCCTCCTTCGCTCCCTGCCTCCTTCCCTCCCCCGACCCCACTCCCCTTTCTTTTTGTCTGGTACCATCTCACATATCCAAGGATGATACTGAGCTCCTGATCTTCTTGCCTCATCTCTCAAGTACTGGGACTACTGGCATTGCACCGCTGCACCCAGTTTACATGGTAGGAGGCATCCAACCTAGAGCTTTGTGCATGCTAGCCTAGCACTCTCCCAACAGCCGGGTTACACCCTCTAGCTAGTTCTTTTTCTATTAAGTAACCAGCTCTCTGCACTCTCAGGAAAAATGAAGGCTCCTGCACACACCCTTTTCATTTCCAGCCTTTCCTTTTCGCCTGTTGTTCTGGGGTTTGGCCATGGGAACCATGAAGTTCCAAGGATCCTCTTTTTCCTCTCTGAAGGAGCTGGGCTTTCAGGGTGGGAGTGGCTGACCATTTTACAGCCCACCACAAACCCCAGTGCTTTAGACTGTCTTGGTGATCCACAGTGACTGAAGTCATTTACAAATGGATGTAGAAACCAGCGTATCTCTGTGTTCATTTAATTTAAGATGGCAGGTGTAGCAGTCAGGAGGGGATGTCTCTGGAGTGGGCCATCAGTCCATAAGGCCATGGGAAGGATGTGGTCCAACGTGTGGGTTCCTTCCTTCTAGTCTCGGTGCAGATGACTCCTGAGGCTATTAAGGCATTTCGTTTTTTGAATGTGTTAATAGCAGGAGTTTTAAATACAGCTTCCTTTCACATTTACTCGAGGCACGAGTGGTTTTCCAGGACCAGTCCTTCCTGCTGTTGACAGGAGAGACATCCTGTCTGTTAAGATGATTACTGCAGATGGCCACTCTTGCTCATTCTATGTGGGATTTGTTTTGTTTTGTTTTATTGAGGGTCTTATGTAGCCCAGGTTGGCCTCATTCTCCGAGTAGCTGAAGATGACCTTGAATTCCAGATCCTCTTGTCTATACCTCCTGAATGCTGGGTGACAAGCGTGCACCACCATGCCCAGCTTCACATGCTGGTTTTAAATGTAGTTTAGCCTGTGGAGAAAAAAGCTCCTTATTCATTCCTGTGGCTCCANTCGCTATTGTCACTGTTGACCGTTGTCTGTATCCTAGTGGCTCCATGCACGTCCTTAATTGTAACTGTCACTGGGGACCTTTGAAGACTTGGTTTGGGTATGTGGATCCGGAATCCTGGCCAAGGCTTAACGCTGCAGGGATTGATGAGGAATATGAAACTTTAAAACTTTCACTAAACACTGGTTATAAAATGATTTAAAACTAAAGAGCAAGATTTAAAAACTTTTAAGTTAACATTTTAAGAATTACATATGCATATAGTATGCTTAATATTGGAAAGTAGTAGTCAACTGTGTTATTTAATTAAATCATGATCTTTCTTTTGCTTTCAGAAGATTGATTTATTTTTCTCTCCTAAAGCATACCAAATCGTTGAAAAATCCCAGGTCTCCAGCCTGTTCACATGTGCCAACATGCCCCACAGGACAACTTGATAGATTTGAAGCTGGGCTACAGTCCCCAGAACTAAGCTCTGATTTCAGTTCTGTCATTGACAACTGTGACTTTCAAAAAGCTCTGTCATTTTCTGAGCCCATGTTTTCTTATTGTAAAAGAAGGGAGTAGAAACACTGTTGGCTTTCAGTTTGTTCTATTTTAAATGTTCAATTAATTTATTTTTCTCTAAAAAAAATTACTAAATGCAGCCTCTATGTAAAACACGTAGAAGTGGTATTTTAAAAAGAGAACCATTTTACGAGTTTATATTTAATATATTTATTTATTTAAAAACCTAAGCAATTAGATTTAAGTGTGACTCGGTGTTATGAAGTCTAGTCTTTATAACAATGACATTGTTATAATGTCTCTAGACTTATTTTGCTGACTGAAGTCTTCTTAGGTAGGAAGGTTCATACTTGCAATTCCAGCATTTGCGGACTGAGTCAGGAGGATCTCACTCAGCTCAAGGCCAGCCTGGGCTGCATATGGATGGCCTTGCCTCAAAAACAAAACAAAACCAGTAAAAACAGATACTGCTTCATGCAGGGACGTTGTGGGAAATGAGAACGGATGTTTAACAACTTGTCCTATAACTGCTGGGTCCCTTTAATTGTTTGGATTCTAGTAAGAAAAGCTGTAGTGATAAAGTTTCTCCTTCAGCGGCATTCGGCACCTGCTCTCGTCCCTTATTTAAGTGACAGACAAGGAGCATCCCACACTGACAACCACATCAGAGCTGCCCATGATTCTATATCAGCCACTTGATAACCAGTGGCCCATTATTTGGGAAAAGTTTTTACTCACTTTGGATCTCAGATTCTTCATCTGCATCATGGAGATGCTATAAAGATCCATCTCAAAGTGTTGTTGGCCACAAGAGCTACTCCAGGGGAAACTCAGTGTTCCCTGGGCTGTGATCTGTAACTGACAGATCCAGCCACCTTTATGTATCTGTGCATATCTGTCTCCTTTTGTCTGCTAGCCATAATCAGAAGGCACACCCAGCCACATGTTCTAGAACCCTGGCATTTAATTTAGGGAAGGTATGCCCAGGGGACAGCTGGGAATGTCTAGAGAAATATTTTTGTTTCCACACCTGGTAGGAGCTACGGACACCTCATTGGTTGAGACGAGGGATGCGGTGTATACGGTGGCCCCTTCTCCAGCAAGTGATCCAGTCCAGACATCCACACTACTAAAGTTGTACAGACTCCAGTAGCACTATGACTGTACAGTTTTGCAGTGGCACTCACACACAGGTCTAGGGTTTTACAAAGATCAGCAAGCTGCTTTCTTATGAGGTGTTACTAGAAGTCTAAGAGTCCTGTGGTAGCAGGAGACACTGCATTACTCAAAACTAAACTGATTCATCAACACAAGCCAGCACATTGGTGATCTCTGGTGACTTGACATTTCAGATGTAATCCTGACAAGGATACACATTTTAAAATCAATTGTTACATGAATTCAAAAGCAACTTTAAAAAATTACATTTGAGACAAACATTAATTGGAACTCCCAGTCCTAGGGATCCTTGGAACTATGAAAATCATCTATGTGAGGTTCTCTCCTCAGGTCTGGCTCTGGCTTTTTCACAGAGCAGCTTAGCAATCATCAGACTGGCGGACTGGAAACCAGAGCTCCATCGTCATCTTACATAGGTCCCTTTCCTTCATCTGGGGGACCAACAGCACAGGAGCAAAGCATGTGCGTTCCCGTCTCTTTCCCCTCTGTGTCTACTCAGTCAGTGGCCCTAGGATCCCATGCTGTCAGGAAATGACACCCACCCTTCCCTTGGTCGTTGATGATCCTTGGCTCAGTCCAATCATTGCTGGTTCTCCAAGGCCCACACTGTACTGCCTTGGCCAATGTCCTTGAAACTGAGTGTCTTGGTGAGGAAGGAAAGGTCTCTGCATCCACTTCCAGAGTGGATGCTCTGGAGACTGGTACCTCTGTCCTTGAGCTCTATGACANGGGGCAGGTCATTTTACCAGAGTTTCCTCACCTGCAGATATTTATGTCATGCCCTCCCTGTGTGCTTGAAGATGATTTAACCCCCTTGTAATTATTTAAATGTTTGTTGTGCTCAGTATTAAACCAAAGAATGGTCTTTATTTGCACTTGTGTGTGTGTGTGTGTGTGTGTGTGTGTGTATATATATATATATATATGTGTGTGTGTGTGTGTGTGTGTGTGTGTAAGAGAACAACTGAACAACTTGTGAGAGTTGGTTCCCTCGTTCCATCATGTGGGTCCCAAGGAACATCAGGCATGGTGGCAATCACTCTTACTCTCTAAACCATCTCACCAGCCCAAGAGTGGTCTTTAAACAAGTTGTGTGGAGCTTCTCTTTGGAGACCAAGTCTTAGATGGAATCCCCCAGTGGATGCCTTGCTGCCCAGATTCGTTTGCACCCCATCAATGCCCACCACTGAGGATAGAAGTGTTGGGATTATTTTGTCCATGCCCATTTCTTTTCTGCATTTGTCTTTATCTTTAATTTGTTGTACATACACATAGAAGCGGATCTGATTCCTTTAAATGACAGCCCATTCCATTGAGTACATTTTAGAACCAGAACAGCTCAGCTCCTAAAATGTTTGTAACAAATAGTGAAAGTCAGAGACAGGGCCTCTTGATTAGCGAGGCGTCCTCATGATATTAGGTGTGGCGCGTCGTCAACTGTAAGATACGTGAACAGAAGTCAGGCAAGTGCTCTGAAGGCTTTATGGGCTGACTTCAATGTGTGCATGGATCTCTCTCTGTTTGTAATAGGAATGAAGTAGACATCACAGCAAGTCACAGGCCATCGCTTTTTTTTCGAGTAATCAATCCCTACTCAAAGGAAAACATCTTTAGTTTTACTTTTCTCTGCATATGTGGGTCTTTAAAAAGTAGCATCATTTTAAAGATTACAATTATTTGGCCATATTAATTATAAAATCTAGATTTCATGTACTAGTCTCGGAGAACATCTTCCTGATAATTGGTAGAAAGGAGCCCAGCCTATGGACTTTTATTTACATATCTTCTCTTTAGACCCAAGTGCCTGGGAAATAAAGCTTGAACAGACAAGTGTTTTCCACATGTTTTTCTGTTGTATCGTTAGCTACATTTATACTTCCTTAACACATTACAATGCTGTGGTGTTCCTGATACAGTCATAATGAAAACCAGATTGGTAGCACCGGGCAAGCTTTGTCACTGCATCACAAAGCTGGCCTGTCACTTTGCAAGTGTCTTGTCAAAGGCCCATGAAGTCGAGTTTTCACTGACAATGCTGAATTTCCTCTTTGTCTTAAGTCTTATGTAGAATGTCTTCTGATTAACCTTCCTAGAAGGCACTCACATGTTCCATGAGCATCCATTCCATGTGGTTACCCTCTCTGAAGCTGGGATTTTCCTCACTATTTTACCTTTCCTAGTCTCATCTTAGAAGTAAACCTGTTTGCAAATAAAACACATGGCATGGAAGCAATTTCTATTCACTTTGAGTGATTCCTTCTGAAAGGCTAGGGAGGCACACATGTAATAAATACACACTGATTACTGTGCCATGACCGAGTAGGATGCACTGGGGAAGGATTGATGAGGATTCTGGAAGGAAGGTGTGGGGAAAGGCTAGACATTAGCATGCCACCAGTAGCCTCTCAGGAGGGAGTTGAAAGTGTAAAGAGAGGTAAATAGTTAGAGTGACCTGGGATGAGGTAGGGAACCCCATTTGAGATTTGCTCTAGAGACCATCATTGTTCCCTTTGCTTTGGTTTTGGTAGCAGTGTCCACAAACGGCTAGATTATCCATTAGTGATGCTAGAGTCCACATCGTTTTTCAAAGGTGTGCCAGTACGCCATGGTCAAGGCAGGTAGCAAAGCTTTGAACATCACCTCAGCCATCCTAGCCTTTCGGTGATGATATGGCCAGGGGAAGCACTTCTGACTCCTTGTGGTGGGAATGTCAGAGTTCTTCATTTTTGCTGACCATGATGCTGTTAGAATGCCGTCAGTGTCACTGCTTTAGAGTGAACACATTTTATCACTCAGTAAGTACAGCTGGGGCCTCTGCAGTGTGCCAGGCACTGCTCTGTACTCTTGACATACATCAGCTTTAAAAACAGAGGTCAGTGTCTTCGTGATGCTGACCCTGGAGTCAAGAGGACACATTATTCAGGGTTTCTATAATACTTAACTCATGTGCTAAGGCTGCCACACAAAGCACTACACTCCGGGTGTCTTAAACAACAGATATTTATTTCTTATAGTTCTGGAGGCTGGAAGTCCAACGTCAAGTTGTCAGCAGGTTTGATTTCTCCTGAGGCCTCTCTGCTCAGCTTGTAGATGGCTTCTTTTCTGTGTCCTCACTTGACCTTTCCCCTGTGTAGAGACATCTCTGGTGTTTCTCTTCATAAGAAGAGAGAGACAAAACAGTTCTCAGAACTGTTGGATTATGACCCTACCTTCATGCTTCATTGAACTAACGAGTGTTCCCTTAAAGCCCTAATGCAAAAATACACACATTGGGAAGGTGACACTTCAACTTTCACAGGGATTGGGGTGAGGGGCACAATTCTGTCCCTAACAGTATGTTATTAAATGGTAANTGTTCATATTTGGGAGAATACAAAGATTAGGACAGGTAAGGAAGATGGGGAATACAGTCAGGTGAGAGTCACTGTATTACACTGTCAGTGTAGACCTCACTGAGCAAGTAGTATTTGAACCAGGACTTTAAAGCTTGGTCTTGTTAAAACAGGTAGAAATGCAGTATTGTAAAGGAAGTCAGGGACACAGGAACCCGGGTTCTAGTCCCAGCTCTGCATAATTGTAATTGTGAGACCTGGAGATGTTCCTCTAGCTCTCGGGCCCAGTTTGCAAATATGCCAAGCCCTTCAAACTGATAGTCTAAAGTAAGCATCCTTAGAAATGGGAAAAGGCACTGAAGTACATTGGACCAGGACTGTGTTAGCTCCAGGGACCGATTTTATCGTTATTTTTTGTTAGGATAGGACAGGCTAGGCTCTTTCTAAGAAGAGNTGCTAAGAACATAGATTGGCATGAAATCGAAAGACAAACACGTCCTGTGTGGCACAGCCACTATTGGCACTACATGGGTCTTTGACAGAGGCGGGAGGGACAGTGTGATGGGGAACTGCNTGTTGCCTTTTCTGTGTGCTGTGCCCAGGGGAAAGGCCTGCACAGAGAGGCCAGCCCATAGACACCATCCATCCCATAGCAGGCTGCTTAGCTCTGTTCTGATTACGC
>LZPO01027460.1:65666-79652 GCA_001675575.1 Neotoma lepida | reverse complement strand
ACATATATATATCTCTTTCCCTTTCTCTCTCTTCTTCCTTCTTATTTTTTGACAGCTGCAAACCAGAAGGAGCCTATGAACCTTAATTTTAAAGTGAAGGAGGAGCCCAAGGAAGAGGAGCCCCTAAGCACGCCTTTGCCTCGGTCCAGCTACGTGTTCAGCCCGGAACCGGAAGTGACAGCCTCNAGCCTCTCCGAGGACCCACTGACATCCCAGGAAGGCAAGGGGAATGTGTCAAGGAGGGATGTGTCTGCCAAAGCTGCCTCAGAACTTCTCATGAAACTCTCAGGTACCTGATATAGTCTAAAATATTTCCATTCTGGTCATTTCATGTGCAAGCCAACTGGACCGTTTCCTGCATGGCTTATAATTAACCCGATGGAGATGATAGCGTGAAAACGGCGAATTTAAGGAATGATCAGCTCGCTTGGCTTCAGTTTCTGTGTTACATGCATGAGTTTGTTCGTTTCTTTCTGTGCTATACCTATCTAGACACTGGCTTCAGTACCTGTGTTAGATGCGTGAGTTTGTTTGTTTCTCTTTTTGTTGTCTCTATCTAGATACCGCTTTCTCTTTCTGAATATTATTAGAACCGGATAGAAAATGTTACTGGCATCTGAGATGATCTAGGCCACGACTTTAAATGGATTCTAACAACATTCACAGGATTTTTTTCTAATTGATCAAAATACCTTTTCTTAAGAGAAGATCCCATGTCTTTTATGCATTTATACTATATTCTTTAAGGACCTTTAAAATGTTTTCCTTGGTTTGGTGAGTAGTTGAGATGGCACTCAATGTAATTACCAACAGAGTAGCAATGAGTGATTTTAAGAATAGAGAACTTCCTGATGGAATGTTACAGTAATTAACCTATTCTTCAGATGAATGGATGACTCCACTAATATCTAAATGCAATCTCAACTTACTGGATAGAAGAAAAAACAGGCTATAAATTGAAGCTAGTGTATTTTGATTTTTGGTAGCAACATCTGCCTGGTCCTCTGCAAAAGGTAGACTTTAGTGTCTTTTTGGTGGCAGGGTGTGACTTTCAGAACATAGAAGAAAAAGCTATATTGGTAATCATACGTGTCAAGTCATAGCTGACTCAGTTCACTGCCTCCTGAAGGTAATTTTGAGGAACTGTTTGAAATGCTAATATGAATCAAAAGCTGCTTTTCGTTGGGAACTTGCTGTGCTTGGAGGATGAAAGCAAGAACTGCCTTCGCCAGACTCCTCTGTGATCTGTAACTTCATCAGCAATTCTGACGGTATTTCTGGTTCACTAGTAGGTTGGAAAGTAAGAAATTAATAGTGATTTACTTAGAGTTAACATATCAGAACAGTTGAAATTCCTGTATCTGCCAGTTGGTGGGTTAAGAATTCTTGTCTTTGATGTTAATTCAAAGCACACTAGAATTTGAGGGGAACATGATTTGCTAGTGGTAAAGCATGATGTAATTGCTGTGGTCTTACTGTGACTCTGTTTCCCCAGACTTTGCAGTGATGGTGTAGTAGCATATCTTTTTTTTATTATGAAAATTTTTTCATTCATTTTAAACACCAATCAAAGATTCCTCTCTTCCCTCTTCCCGTCCCCTCTAGCCTCCCTCTCCTCCCACAAGAAGGCAAGGCCAAGCCTCTCCTCCTGCCTCAAGGCTGCACAAGGTGTCCCATCATAGGCAGTGGGCTCCACAAAGCCTGCTCCTGCACCAGGGATGGATTCTGATCCCACTGCCAGGGGACCCCCCCTCAAGCAGATCAAACTACACAACTGTCTTGCCATGCAGAGGGCCCAGCCCAGCCCCATGCAGGCTCCAAGACCGTTGATCTAACTTCCATGAGTTCCCACTAGTTTGGTTTGTTCNTCTCTGCAGGTTTCCCCATTATGATCTTGATGCACTTGCTCATAGAATCCCTCTTCTTTCTCCCCAACTGGACTCCTGNAGGTCTTGGAGAGATTAGGAATACAAGGAACATACATAAACATAATAAAGGCAATTTAGAGCAAGCCAACAGCCAACATCAAATTAAATGGACAGAAACTCAAAGTGATTCTACTAAAATCAGGAACAAGACAAGGCTGTCCGCTCTCCCCATATTTATTCAATATAATACTTGAAGTTCTAGCTAGAGCAATAAGTCCAAAAAATCAGTAGCCCTCCTATATACAAATCATAAATGGGCTGAGAAAGAAATCAGAGAAACATCACCCTTTACAATAGCCACAAATAATATAAAATACCTTACGGTAACACTAACTAAGCAAGTGAAAGCATGCCTTACACTGATGGAGGTCTAGCAAGATCACAATGCTGAGAAGTTGAAACAGTCATGTTAGAGCCCATATAATTTAGTGTATTTATGTATCCCTCCTGTGCCAAAACATCTCAATGATGTAGTCATCCCTCTGTTGATGTTATTGTTCAATCAGTCCAAAGAGGTCACCCACCCCTGTTGTTCTCCCAGAGGTAGCTCTCCCATCACAATGGCTTAAACTCTTTCCCCAGTGATGTGATGCTTGTGCCCTCCTCGGTGGTAACTTCTGCCAGCTAATACGCCNTTTCAGAATTTACTACGTACTGCTCTGGAGAACAGAGGAGGCTGGTACCACATGGAAAGAGATTGTGAGAGTGGTGGTCAGATGGTCTTTAAGGAAAATATTTTATTTCATCCTTTTGGATGATGTGATTGGAGAGACTGAAATCAGAAACTATTTCCTAGATAATAATGAGACCCCCCAAGAGAGAAATGCTATCATGAATATCTAATGGTATTTGTGAGCAATGAAGGCTCCAAGTGTGTGTGTTGACTTTTATTGAGTGTATGTGCAGTGGGGTTTGACAATAGCTGAATGAATGATCCTGTTTCTGAAGGGCAACCACCCTTCATAATGTGGAAATAAACTTTCATGAAGACAAGACTTGGGTCAAAGATACATGCATCCAAATCCTCGCATTTCTCTGTTTTCATCAGGAGTGTTTGAAACTGTATTCTTTGAGTGCATTAATACTATTTTTCTTAATTTTATAAGCAGGTCAGGTGGCCATTAAAATAATTACCAACAGAGTTAACAGTAAGAGATTTTTAAGGGTAGAGAATTTCCTATTATTCTTAGTGGAATATTACAGTAAGTCACATGCCCTTAAGATGACTATAATTCTTTCCTGTTATCTGAATGTAGCCTTTACCTGTCCAGTGTAGGAAAACCCAGCAGTGGAGTCTGTTCAGGGAGTCATAGCACTGCAATGCTCTAGCATGCCATGGTCAGGTCAACATTGTTTTTTTAAGTCCTAAGTTAGGTGAGTAGGTTGAAAACAAATGTCTTTTCATTCCAAAGCCATGAGGTAAGAGGTTCCTTTCTTAGGAGTGAAGTAGATATTAAACTCTGTGGAGAGAAACAGCCTGTAATTCCAGTACCAGGGAGACTGAGTAGGATCGTGAGTTTGAATACAACCTGGGCTGTTGTGAGGCTCAGTCACCAAACAAAACAAAAAAGAAAACATCAGTGTTTCTCTTCACTAGTAGACTAAGGCTCTTGCAAAAGGAGGGTTCAAGGAAGAAGTCTTAAGTTCTCCCATCTTCAAGATACCATTTTAACAGTTTGAACAGCCATGCCCCTAAAGACACCCAAGTAAGGGACTGTCAGCACCTTCCGATTCCCTTGTAGATGAGAGAAAGTATCCACTTCCCAAAGCCAGTCTTGTTCTAGGCATTCTGTGGACAGCGGTCCTTATGTCTTCCCNCCCGGACCATCTCACTTACAGTCTCTAATTTTCTGCAAAATCCTTTGATTGGAAAAAAACCTGTGTGAAATAGCTATAGTGGTCCTTCTTAGCTAGTAGGGGGTATGCATTCAGGGACTCTGGTGGATGCCTGAAACTGCAGAGAGCACTGACCCTATAACACACACACACACACACTCTCACACTCATACACACACATTCTAGCAATGATAATGATAAGTTTTTTAGGCCTCTCTGCTGAAGCAGCAATCCAAATCATACCAAATTAGAAAAAGCTCTGGTTTAATGGGTGAAGCGTTCCAGGGTGCTTCTCTGGCCCCCCAGAGAGGAGATGGGGAAGAGAGACCAGAAAACCACGTGTCTGTTTTCTGGGATGCAGCTTATATACTCTATGGGAGTGGTCTTGAGTCTCTCTGGGGGAGGAGCTGTGTTTGGCAGGCTTTGAAGGGGAAGGTTTGGGGAAAGAGATGGGGAGGGGAGTTGAGGTGGGTCCTTCACCAGAACATTCCAGACTCTTTGGGTATATAGATGCCAGGGTGCCAGGGGNTGAGGTGGAGCTCCCACCCAAACAGTTAATACTTAATTTATGATTAGGCACAGTAAGAAATTAGCAAATACAATTTCTTTTGTTTGTTTTTTTGAGACCAGGTCTCAATATATAGCCTTGGCTGGCCTGGAATTCACAGAGGTCTGCCTGCCTCTGCCTCTAGAGTGCTAGGATTAAAGGCATTCACTGCCCTGCCTGGCTACAACAGTGTGTTATAATACAAGTTGTTCAAACCTATAAATAGTTTGTTGTGGAATTATCATTTACTATTTTGGGAACACGGTTGACTGAAGTAACCGACAACATGGAGGATGAAACTTCAGATAAGGCAGGGAGATGACANTATTATAGTAACAGCAGTGTATGGGAGATACTTTTCTTCGTTTCTGTTTTGACCCAAATAACAGCTAAGGAGAAGGGTTCTCCTCTCTTTTCTTACTAATTTTCTTACATAGCTTTTCAGTGAATTAACAGTGAAGAAAGTAGTCAATGATTTGGGCTGTCTCCTGTTTCCATGTTTAAATTAGCTCATGTTCATTCCATAAGGATGAATGATTGGCACATAGCCCAGCCACAATCACATGAGGCTTCTTATGTGGAGAAACCTGTGTAGGAAGGGTGCTTTCTAAGTAGACACTTAGATTCTCTGGGGGAAACACACATGAGTTAGAACCAGGCTAAACCTTCCGTGGTCTGTGTGTTGGCAGACTTTTCTTTGCTGTGGTTCAGACTCCCTTTCTAGTTGTTAATTGTGAAGTTGAGTGTGTGACAGCTGGGCCCAGTAAATTGACACCATAAAGAAAGCAACTCACTTTGAGGAAATGACTGGATGTCTGTGACTACCTGTTGTTATGTGACACATAGCAGCCCAGACCATCAAACTTCCCTGCTAAGCCTGTGCTTGCCAAAGATAATTCCCAAAAGCCTTCACCTATAGAGGCCAACATTTCAAAGTTTAGCGCTGAGGATATGCAACATTAAACATGTTGGAAGCGCTAGTCAAGGTACCTTCAGTGTGATTTGATAGTGTCTGGTGACCTTGTAAACTTATGTCATAAATGTAGTCACAGATGTGACATGATGCCGGATTGTGATGGGATGTTTACCCACTGCTGTGCTTTGAGAGAAGTGGGGAGGTGCAAAGACATAAGCAGAGGCCATCTCTCTGTCTCTGTCTCTCTCTCTGTCTCTGTCTCTGTCTCTGTCTCTCTCTCTCTCTGTGGAATTGCATGTTGAATTCCCATTGCATGTGTAGAATGTACCATGCACAGTTGGACAAACCTAAAGGAGCAGTTAAGAATGACATTTAAGCTGGGTGGTGGTGGTACACACCTTTAATCCAGCACTCAGGAGGCAGAGGCAGGTGGATCTCTGAGTTCAAGGTCATCCTGGTTTACAGAGATAGTATCAGGATAGCCAAGGCTACACAAAGAAACCCTGTGGGGGGGCGAGGGACGACAAAAAAGAATGACATTTAAAAATGAGAGTTCTGGGGCTGGAGAGATGGCTTGTTGGTTAAGGACATATACTGAGGACAAGAATTTGGTCCCATCACCATGTTGAGTAGCTCACAATCACCTGTAGCTCCAGATGCAGGGGGATCTGGCACCTCTGGCCTCCACAGGTACCTGCGCTTACGTCCATATGCCCCTTCTCTGCCCCCTGTACACATAGTTATATCTTGAAAAAGAATCCCAGCACTNGAGGCGGAGACAGGAGCATCCCTGCGGCCAGTCAGTCTAGCCAGTCATTGAGCTACAGGTTTGGTAAGTGTGCCTGTCACAAAAACTAAGGTGGACTGTGATGGAAGGCATCAGATGACAATCTGGCTTCCACACTTACTTTCGTAGACATGTTGTTATTGGCATGTATATGTGTGTGTGTGTGTGTATGTCTTCAGAAGCCAGAAGACCATCGGGTATGTGTGTGTGTGTGTGTGTGTGTGTGTGTGTGTGTGTGTGTGTCTTCAGAAGCCAGAAGACCATCAGATCCCCTGGAACTGATGGATATAAACCACCAAAGTGGGTTCTGGGAACTGAACTCTAACCTTGTGCTAGGACTCTTACCTGCTAGGCCATCCCTCCAGCCTTGGTCTCTTTTCTTTATAAGCCATACAAATTCTGATTTTCTCTTTTGAACAATAGAAAATAAACTGATCGTAGGTAAACCTGAGAAAGGTGAAGTTTTAAAGTAATTTAAGCTCTGAGGTGGGCTCAGGTGACCAGGAGACGGACACAAAGACTGAGTTCCTTCACAGTATTAATGGGGCCCTTTGCTTGTGTTNGAGTCCCCTTCAGGTAGTTAGCAAGAAAAGAAGGCAACAGACTGTGTAGGCATGGTACTGACTTCTGGGTCCCAGGCAGGATGCAGCAGGCCCTCAGAACCCAGGAGGCCCCCCTCCTCCTCCCCACGCCTCTCTAGGCTGCAGGTGGGCCTTGCTGCTCAGTCCAGAGGTAGGAAGCAGTCGTTGTCAAGAGCTTTTGAGGTTACCCNTAGTTCAGCAAAACAGCCAGATAGCCTCCTTGACCTCAGGCCCAAATTCTAGCAGCCCACCTCAGCTCAGATGGGGACCCCTCAGTTGGACACTTCTGTGTCTGGAGGTAAGGGAAGGGCCTGACATGTCTGCTGTCTATCCTGTTACCCCATAAGACTTTGGGAGATGAGTCTTTGGGGAGACAACACAGGGAGGGACAGGAACCCAGAAAATACAGCAGCGTGCACACCATCCCAGCCTTGCAGGAACAGGTCTACCAACTGCTGCTGTTTCAGCACTGAATGTCAACNTGCCTAGGCCTTTGAACCATTTCCCGTTGCTTCCTGGTAGAAGCTCAGGGGAAGCCTGCCCACCCAAGCTGTGGCCTTGCCAGCCCCAACTCTCAGAGCTTCTAGGGCGTCGGAGACTCATTCCCGAAGCCTGCTCTGGACTTAGCTGGTGAAGTCCTTAGAGCTTTGCGGTGGGGGTGGGGAGGGCAGCCTGTGTTTTGACAGGCTTTCCAACTGATCCTGACGGCTAAAGCTTTAGCCTAGTGTGCTGAGGAAGTGGCTCGAGGACTGAGTTTGGGCTGTCTGAAGAGAAGGCTTCAGGNTGAAAGCTGACGGGCGACAAAGCTCTATTAAATGTCCCCATTTCCTTTATAAAAAGAACCAGTTCTTCAGTGGTAATTCCTTTTAATTTATTATGAAATGATGGCATCTGGGACCTTTTTGAAGAAGGCCATGTATACCTGCTAAATCCAGATCATGTTACTTGTNAACCTTGGATAATGTCACTTGCTTCATATCCATTGCAGTTAAATTTCTGAATTATTCCTGGGCATGTTGGCATAGTTTTTGGAGAAAGTCTCCCTATGNCATTCCAAACATCATTGAATGCCATGCTGTAGACTTTTCTGCTCTGAAGAATTTCTTAAGAAAAATGAGAGATTTTAACTAATTTCAGGCTGAAAACAGTACACTCATCTATCTGCTAGTTTTGTAAACTTTGATTTATTCTTTTGTCTTTTGGGGATTTTCATGCGTGAGTGCACTGTAATTTACATGTAGCACACTTTAGTCAGTTAGCTGTCCTTCACTATAATAAATATATGATGTACCCAGCTTACAAAGGAGACCGGTTTGTTTTGGCTCAGGGTCGGAGGTTCTAGTCCATGAGTAATCCATGGACTTGTGGCGAGCCAGCCTCCCACCGTGGCGAGTGTTTCTGTGGNGTACAGCCGGAAAGGAAAGGAGAGGAAAAAGAGCCCGGGGTCTCCCAGTCACGTGGGCGGGCTCNCCCGCAGTGACCCGAAGACTTCCTCTAAGTTCCTGCCTGCTTAAGCGCTCCCAAAGCAGTGCCACTTGGGGGTCAGCCTTTAACACATGGGTGTTGGCCATGTGAAGATGTAAGCTAGAATATACCATGGCATCAGCAATAATCTGTAGGATGAAAATTATGTTTTATTTCATCATCACAAAATTTGCCTTTATCAAACTTACAAGTTGCTTAATTGAGTAGTGGAGAAGACAGAGACCTTTTCAAACATTTTTAATTAATTAATTAATTAATTAATTTGAGACAGGGTTTCTCCACATAGCCCTGGTTTTCCTGGGATTCACTCTGTAGACCAGGCTGGGCTTCAGCTCACAGAGATCCGCCTGCCTCTGCCTCCTAAGNGCAGGGATTCAAGATGTGCGCCACCTCACCCAATCATAATACATTTTTTAAACCTGAGTTTACATAGTTCCTATGCTTCTACTTGCCTGGAAAAGCCACCTGTGGCGGAGGAGATGTTAGCAGATCTGTGTAAAGTGCTAAAGGGTTGGGCTGGGGAGATGCTGAGGGGCTTTGCAGCCAAGAAGGAGCACCTGTGTTCCGTCCCCCGAGGCTGCAGGATGGAAGGAAAGAATCAGCTCCCACAGGTTGACCTCTGACCCATACGCATGCACCATGGCAAAGGCACCACCCACACACAAAAAAGTCAATAAATGTAAAAATAATGTTAAGTGATTTAGAAATATCAATAGAAAGGTATTTTGTCTGTTTTATTAATTCCTTCCACTTATGACATCACAAACTCATGCTGCTGAGGTATTTGCCAGGATAAAAATGACAGCAGTGCAATCTAATCAGACTCAAATTGGAAACTACTTTTTGATTTGCACTTTTCTGAACACATGGAGAAGTTTATTGAACATGGCACTGGACTGAAACGGACGTATTTCAGGCTGGGCTTTAGAAAGGGTTCCGGGTTGTTGGTTGTCGGTTTTTCGTTTGTTTTTAATGCTATTCAATAAAAACAGATTTTTGTTGACTGATCCAGGCTGTCTAGGTCTGTAAGCATAGTTCTCTGGAAGCAGAGACAAAGTGCAGAAAGATCACAAGTTTTAGGCCAGCCTGAGCTTCCCTGAAGGCTGGGGACACAAATGGCTCCTTCAGTGAAGTGAGGACATGATTTTGACCCCCGAACCCACATAAGCACTGGTGTTTTGGTGTGCACTTGGCATCTAAGCACTGGGAAGGTGGAGACAAGTGGATCCCTGGGATTCAGTGGCCAGCCAGCCTCGCCTACAATGAGTAAGTGGTCTGTATTTCTAGTTTCCAAGTAGCATGTTATTTATTTGGGGAGTGGGGACCACTGATGTGGAAGTCAGAAAACAACTTGTGGGAGTTGGTTCTCTCAACCAAGTGAGTCGAGAGACTGAACTCGAACTATCATGCTTGGTGGCAGCCATCTTTACCTGTTGACCTCTCTCTCTGGCTCCTCGATATTGATTCTGTATTCCTTTTTATGACTGAACATTGACAGTTGTATGGATACGTTGTATTTTCTTTATCCTTTAATGGAGACATGGTTTGTGTCCCAGTCTTTGCTGTCATGGCTGTTCCTGACATGTGGTTTCCATGTGGACTTCCGGCTTTAATCCTAAATCCTGTGTGATTGGTGGGTTAAATGAGAACTCCCTTTAACATTTTGAAGAACTGCCAGATGTCTTTCCCAAGACAACAGATTCTTTATCCCCTGGAGTAATGTACAAGGTTTCAATTTCTTCATGTCCTTATGAGAACTTGTTACCATCTTTTTCATTGGAACCACCATAATGGCACAACCTAGCAATTTTACTATGGTTTAGATTTATGTCTTCCTAGTGAATGATGACGTTTGACACAGTTCCACATGCTACTTAATACTTGAACGTCTTCTTTGAAGCAACAATTGTTCAGGTTCTTTGTCCACTTTTCACTTGGGTTACTTCTGATTTTTGGCTTGTTAAAGTTTCTCATATTCTTGACATAAGCCTTATAGAGGGGTAAATGGCAGATTATTTTTTCTCATTTGGTGGGTTTTCATCATAGCTCCACTCACAACACAGAAGTGTTTACATTTGACAGAGTCTGGTTCAGTTTTTGTTCCTCTTGTTGCTTCTGAGCACCATTATATTTTCTGTAATTCTAAAAATTAACTAAATGCAGAGTTGTTTAATGTGAAAAGGAAAACCTTTTTTCACTTATATTAGCAGAGTGTCATTAATTTGCAGGGATATTAAGCCCATGAAACCTAATTTATTGAATTATGCCTATCCTGTTGTGGTGATCTCTCTAATTTTTGATTTGTGTTTTAGTGTTCTCCAGGTGATGACCAAGTATTTTTGCATGTTAACTTTATAAATGACTTTTAATGGATGCAACCAGCTGTGGAACTTGTAACTAATGCCAGAACACTTTTCTCCATATATATGTATGTGTGTATGTATATTTGTATGTATGTATTTGTGTATGTGTATGTATATATGTATGTACGTATGTGTAGATATACTCAACAGTCCATAAACTAGTGGCTAAATCTAAATAAGGAATTACACTTTGAAAATCATCTGTAAACTCAGAGACATGGAGCAACATGGAATATCACATATATTTTATATAAATGAGGAACAAATCACTTTAATGAGAACAATATGCAAAAATGTGGTTTCTTGAAGGGCTAGAGGTCCTGCTGAGCTCAGAGGGCACACAGTGCTATTATTATTCTGTCCGTTTGTGCAGACTTGACTGAGTGAGAAGTCGCTGTCTGCAGCCCTGGAAGCCTGTCCCCCTCTCAACCAAAAGCAAAGAGGGAGAACCCTGTTTATACAGCCAGTCTNATTCAGTCTCTGGCCAGAAGAGCCCTTCTTTTATTTTATAATTCTGCACACTCCTTACAAATCCTTAGACTCCTGTACCTGAATGGCTGTTGCCGCCTGCTCTACCCGTCCCCCTCCCCCCCCAATAGGAGAGCTTTGCAAGCTCAAGCCCCCAGGGCCAGTACTCAGCACCTCCCTTTCCCCCTTTTAGCCCTGGCCCCTCTGGCCACCCTTTATGCTTTCTTAACCGGCTTCCTCCCGCCTCCCACACTGAAGCCTGGATTCAGAAAGTCCAGACTCAAAAGGGCTCTTGTTTTATTATCATTTCCTTTTTGCAGAGCTGCATATGTTAGTAGAGCCACGGAAATGTGTATTGGCTGGTGTTCCCAGAAACCAGGCNAGCCCTCTGCAAGGAATTTCATAGGCTACGCCTTCTTNGCACTGGATGCCTTTTCTGTTTGGCTGTCTCTGAACTGAGGCAGANTGGAGTCTGGATACTGGGAGATGGGATAGGGTTGGCTCACTAGGGGTAGGGGTTGATGGGTGGGGCCTCCAGCTCTTCCTGTGGGATAGTGAAGAAAATATCTAGGAAGTGTGCTTGAAGGCTAATGTCCCTGCTTGCATGCTATTTTCTGTATGTACCTGGAATAGATGGCTACAGACCTCATCTTACGGCCAACACACTGTGGCGTCNACAGTTTACAAACAAGCCACTGGCAGCTGCTTTCCTCTGGGCAGCGCTAAGCAGAGCATACTTACCTGAGGCCTCTGACTGCAGTATACATTATACCTGACTAACAACACGGCTGGCGTTTTTTCTCAGAGGACACCCTGCCAGGTGCGGGTGGACCTTGGTCCAGTCCTGGTTGTATAGGTGCCCCTGGCCCCCAGCCTTTCCCACTGCATGTTACTCCAGAGATAGTATGGTGAGGAAGAGCAGAAAACAATCCTTTTTTTCTTCAACGAGACAAGAACATTCTCATTCTGTATCAGTTTTTCCTCTCACTGCCGTGTTAACCTTTCTCCTTTAGCTTATTCATGTCAAAGAAGGGGAAGGATGTGTAATTAAACCCTGTGGATCCTGTGCTCATCACNGTGTGTGCTGGCATCACAGACCTACCTGGAGAAGGGAATCCTCACTGCAGAGTAGCAGGCCTGCTGCCAAGTGGCTGAGTCACCCCCAGCAGGGGCCCTTCTGGACTCTGCACAGAACCTTCACTGCGCATGCTCACTCCAGAAGCTAGTACAGGCAGAGTCAGGGAGACCCATTTCCATTGGGCAGGAGTCCGTCCATGTAGCCCAAGATTGGAAAAACCTTAATGAAGAGATGATTCTTGCCGTGGCTTCTGTTATTCTTTATGACAACAAATGATTTAACAGTGGTGTTTTCTCTTGGTCAAAGTGNGGGGACTATGGTGTTCCTTTTGAGGAGACCTTTGTCTTCCTTCCTAATAATTTTCTTACTAACTCCACCCCTGTGTATGTTTCCTTGTGTAAATCATCCCGCGTTTGTGCTGCGGGTTGATTTACTTCCCTGTTTCTAACAGCTGGAGTCTGCACATTTCCTGGTTTCCTGTGGTTTGCCCTGTGCTTGTGTGGNATATCTCCACAGCTGGAGAAATGAGAAGGCCACAGAATATATGCACAGCTCGGGACAGTTTATTTCAGGTTCAAAGTCAGGTGGCGCGGGCCAGTGTTTAAAGACTGAGTTCCGAGCCGTTTCCTTACTTCTACCAGTGCGATCAGATTCCTGTAAACTCACCCTTGGCCTAAACATATGCACACCCTTGGTTTGGCCTCCAGAACTCTTTTTGCTCTTGGGGTAGAGAGCATTCATGGGAAGGCCTTATAGAGGCTTCCTGTAAGCTACGTAGAGGAGGCTGAAGGTAACTAATAGCCCCTTTAGTCAGAAGGGAAGAGGAACAGCACAAGGGCTGAGGTTGGAGAGTGAAGTTGGGCCACCTTGCTTTGNTCTGCACATTCAAACATGAGCAGGGACCTTCCCTTGGCCTGCAGTGTGGGGCCATTTAATCAAGACACATGGTAGTCTCCTTTAAATGCCCTGTGCCGAGCACACTGCACTTTGCAGTGTTGTGTTGGGCTCAGGGGTTGCTTTTTTGCGGAGTGCTGTTTGTTTTCTAAAAGCATTGTTCCTTCTAGGAAGCTCTTCCTCCCCGACTCTGTGTTTTCCCAGAGCTGGTGTTGATTCTGTGTATAACATCGGTTGTTTGATTTTAGGCCTAGATAGCCCATACTCCTCCACCCCCAAATCTNCCTAACTCTTCCCTCCCTGCCCTTGAGCCTCAGCACCAGAGAGAATAGGATACAGGAACCAGAGACAAAGGAAACACAAATGAGTCACTTGCATCGCNTGTAAGAAGCTTTGATTTAAAAAACGTTTGGGAAGGTTGTTGAAGCAGAGTCAGAGTTCATTATGAGGATATCCACACATTCCACATTTCCAAACCCCACGGGGAACCGAGTCCTGGGGGGACATCTGGGCCCCGACTCACTGGAGAAGGGGCCCTGTCATATAAACAAGAGCTGATTGGTTTTGGTTGTGAGGGCTTTGATTTCCTGGGGTTTAGGGTTTTCCAGTTTTTTATTGATCTTCTTTTTAGTAGTACCCCTTCATCTGCATTGGAGTCCTCATGGAGTCACAGATAACAGCAGACCCTATTGTACTTTATGATACATACATATCTATGATCAAAATTTTAAATTACAAATTAAGCACAGAGAAATTAATGACAATAATGATAAATAGAAAAAGTAAGGCAACATGTTATAAAGGTTACGTGAATGTGGTCTCTCTCTCTGTCTCTGTCTCTTTCTCTCTCACCNGTTGTCTCTCCACTTCTCTCAAAATACAATGTGCATTGTAGTTAACCTTCCTGCTGACCACAAGTAACTTAAGCTTTGGAAAGTGAAACCTAGAAAGCGGAACTTGTATTGCATTCATTCATTCATTCATTCATTCAATTATTTATTGAGTCCCTTCTTTTTTTCCAAGTCTAGTTCTGAACACTAAAGACACAAGGTGAGCAGGGTGATTCCCTCACTGGAATTCTTTTCCTACCTCATCTACCACTT
>LZPO01027460.1:37468-59360 GCA_001675575.1 Neotoma lepida | reverse complement strand
AGACATTCCCATCAGTTTACAATCTGAGTTTATTTCCTCTTTCAGGTATTTAAGAAGGAAAGAACACAGTAAACTTACAGGGCAGGGCCTGTGGTGGCACTACATGCCCCAGGAGCAGGAAGGTCCGTGGAGGAGCCTGGGAGATAGGCTGGGACCTTTTGCCGCATAGAGTAGGAATCATCATCTGGGCCAAGGGCAGGATGCAGCCAGATGATGACCAGCTGCGAAGTGGGGTGCAGTTTGTCTGCTGCCCCAAGGCCCCGAGTCTCTTCTGTTCTCCTGGCTTTTCTTCTTCCTCTTAACAGTAGGTAGTAG
The DNA here is from genome assembly GCA_001675575.1 of Neotoma lepida. Lineage (NCBI taxonomy): Eukaryota > Metazoa > Chordata > Mammalia > Rodentia > Cricetidae > Neotoma > Neotoma lepida. The sequence goes on along the minus strand of LZPO01027460.1, from coordinate 59,045 downwards.
CAATTCTAGCTCATCCCCTGTCTCTGCTTATGATCCTTTNCAGATCTCATCTAGTCCCGTGCTCTCAGCTGGCTTTTCATCTCTCCGTCAGGAATGTCCTCTTCCTGCCCGTAAGCCCTCACCACCTCCACTTTCCAAAGTCTTCATCTTCCAGATCACGCAAAGCTGGACTGAGAACATTCCTCCGTATTTCTCCCTAGCTCAAGCCATTTTCTCTGTTTCCTCATTCCTGTTAATACTGCCATCCAAACCTTTATACCTTACCTGCCGCTCATCCAGTCCCTGACCAAGGCCATATATAATTTCCTTCACATTCATCTCTCTCTTAATTCATACTCTTACTCCATCATTGGTCAGTTGCTTCCTATTCTGTCACTGGAATATGTCAGTGAGTCTCGTAAGCAACCATTCATTCATTTTTGGCCTGGAACTCAGTGTCCTCCTTCCTTGGCCTCCTCCTTGCTAGGTCACAGCCAGGGACCACCATGCCTGGCTGTGTCTTCTGGACTTGGATTCAGTTCAGGCATCATTATTTCTTTCTTGGTTCTTTACAATCAATTCTAAATTGTCTTGTTTCCAGTTCCTCCATCCCTCTGCCAAGTGGCCTTTGACCTTCCCACACCTTGTGCAAAGACAGCACAGCTGGCCCCTCATGGACTTGCCATTCTGATAACCTGCTCTTCTAGCACATTTTTTTCNGGATTTATTTCTCTGGAGAACATCTTGATGGTCTGTTACACTGTGTGTTAAACTCTAGGTGAGGTTTGACTTCACTACCAAGAGACTAGCCTGAAGAATCTTTGCTTTACAGATTGACTACTAGACTCCTAGCATTTTGGCAGAAAGCCTGAGCTGGAGAGGGCATGAGGTTCATGCCTAGTGGGTCAGTTGCCCTTGAGGAAGATTGCCACGCTTGGAGATGGATGGTGGTGATGGTTTCCCAGCTGTGTGACTAGAATAAAAATGACACTCATGTACATTTTGAAACGACTAACTTGGAGGGGGTGGAGAGATTGCACAGTCTTGGAAAGTGCCAGAGGACCTTTGTTATGTCCTGAGCACCCACGAAGAGCTGAACTTGCACTCACAGCATGGGAGTAGGAGAGACAGGCAGGTCCCTGGTGGGCAACCAGCTATTCTAGTCTAATTGGTGAGCTCCAGACCAATGAGCAATTCTGTCTCAAAAGGAGACAGATGGCATTTCTGAGGATAATACCAGAGGTTGTCCTCTGACCTCCACCTACCTCTCACTCACATAGTTTTACGCTTGTTGAGATGGCCGAGCCTTCCTTTTACTAAAGTGAGATACGTGAAACTTAAAAATTACCATCTTGGCCATATTCTTTTCTTTATTCTTGACTGTGTGTAGTGTGTATATGCCTGTGTGTGTGTGTGTGTGTGTGTGTGCGCGCACATGTGTGAAGGCTAAAAGTCATCCTCAGGTGTTGTTCCTCAGGATCTGGCTGCCTTGGTTTTGAGCCAGGGCCTCTGGTTGGCTTGAGGCTCATCCAGTAGGCAAGCCCCAGGGATCCACCTNTCTTCACCTCCCTAGTACTGAGGTTACATCTGGGATTTTTACATGGGTGTTAGGATCAAATTCAAGGCAAGCACTTTACTGACAAGTATGGCCCTTGCCCCCCTTGAGCAGTATAGATCCCTTGGGACAGAAATTAGTACTTGTCCTATTAATTGAGTAAAAGATTCTAAAACCTTTGCTATTGTGTGTGTAGGTCCTAGAAGTGAACACTTACTTACTCCTGGTTGGAGTGGACACTAAGAGCCAGTAGGAAAGAGTAATTCAACCATTGTTCTGGGAGAATGCCCCCTGGCAAACAGGAGCTGAGCCGGAGACAGAGTGGTATTTGGAGCAGACACCTGTGTTCCCAGGTCAGCCTGACCTCTGGACCTAGGCCAACTTGTTCAGGCAACCTGGCTGGGCTTGTGATTAGCATGGGGTGGGCCCCTGCTGGGACACAATAGGAGCTTTTCCTTTCTTGCTCTGGATGAAGGTTTTTATTTATGTATGTATGTATTTAGTTATCTATTTTGATTTTTTTGAGATAGAGTTTCTCTGTGTAGCCCTGGATGTCCTGAAAGTAGCTCTGAAGACCAGAGTGGCCTTGAACTCAANGATCTGCCTGCCTCTGCCTCCTGAGTTCTGGGATTAAAAGTGTACATCACTATGCCTGGCTGAAGTTCTAATTTTTTGTTGTTGTTTTTGAGTGAAAAATAGAATGTGGTAGAAATTTCAGAAAAGTCACTTTCTACCAGGGGAATTGTTTGTCCCTGCCCAAGGAAAGTGGGCATGGCGTGTGTGTGTGTGTGTGTGTGTGTGTGTGTGTGTGTGTGAAAGAGAGAGAGAGAGAAAGAGACTGCCTGTGTGTCTGTCTGTCTGTCTGTGTGTGTGCATGTGTGGAGGCCAGAAGTTGACCTGCAATCAGACACGCTCCCATTCATTTATTTATTTATTTGTTTATTTATTTATTATTTATTATTTATTTATGATATTTTGTTTTTTTCATAGTCATAAGGTATGTTTTCCTTCCTCCCTCCCTCCCTCCCTCTCTCCCTCCTTCCTTCCTTAGTTATTTAGTTAGTTGTTCTCTCATCCTAACTGCAGTTCCCCCTCCCTCCTGTCTTCCCAGGCTCTCCCTCCACCTCTCCTCTCCCCCAGATGCACTCCTTCTATTTCCCTTCAGAAAAGAGCAGACCTCCCAGGGATATTAACTGAACATGGCATAACGGCATAACAAGTTACACTAAGACTAGGCACAAACCCTCGTATCAGTGCTGGACAAGGGAACCCAGTAGGAGGAAAAGGCACAAAAGAGTCAGAGACAGCCTCGCTTCCCACTGTTAGGACTCCCACAAGAACACCAAGCTACACAACTGCCACATATATGCAGAGGACCTAGCTCAGACCTATACAGGCTCCCTGCTTGTCATATCAGTCCCTGTGAGCCCCTATGGGACCTGCTTAGTTGATTCTGTGGGCCTTGTTCTTGTGGTGTCTGATAAGTTCTTTTACACCTGGATATGCCTCTTTGCTGATGCAGCACTCCGAATCAGGCCAAATTAGGAAAGGCCAGGTTTAATGGGCAGAAACGTTCCCAGATGATTCCCTGGCCTTTCAGAGAGGAGACTGGGATGAGAGACCAGAGGAACCACACGTCTATTTTCTGGGATGTCACTTAAATACCCAGAGGGAGTGGTCTTGAGTCTCTCTGGGGGAGGAGCCGTGTTTGGCAGGCTTTGAAGGGGCAGGTTCAGCAGCATACGGCCTGGCGCTGGACAGCTGCATGGGCCACTCATGGGCCAGGAAGTCTGGGTGGCTCGAGGTGTCAATGGTGCTGGGGTGGAGCCTGAGCCATGCAGGAAATGGGACCGGCGATAGGGTACCAGGCTGGAGNGTGGCCTAGCGNCTACGTCCAGAAGTGGNCCCCCAGGTAGGAAACCATGCTGGAACCAGCCAGCAGACACTANGTGGCAGCCAGGGGCTGCCCGCGCAGANCAAGACACCAGGGTGCCAGAGGTTAAGGTGGAGTTCCTACCAAACAGCGTCCTTGACCCCTCTGCCTCTACAGTCCTTCCTCCCCATCTTCTGCAGGGTTCCNAGAGCTCTGTCTAATGTTTGGCTGTGGGTTTTTGCATCTGCTCCCATCAGTTGCTGGATGAAGCCTCCTATGATTGGGCTAGACATCAATCTATGAGTATAGCAGAATATCATTAGGAATCATTTCATTGTTTGTTTGTTTGTTTGTTTGTTTGCCAGTCATGTTTGGTTCTATCCTAGGTCTCTGGGCCATCCAGCCTCTGGGTCCTGGCATTCCAGGCAGTGTCAGGGTTGGGCTCCCTCTCATATTTTGGCATTTTTGAGATAGGGTCTCACTATGTAGCTCTGGCTGTCCTGGAACTCATTATGTAGACCAGGCTGGCCTTGAACTCACAGAGATCTGTCTGTCTCTGCCTCCCAAGTACTGGGATTAAAGGTGTGTGCCTTCATGTCTGGTTCCATCTTAGTTTTGGAGACAGGCTCTACAACTGTTAATTTAGAATGCATNGATTCAGCTGTCTCTACTCCCTCTTTCTGTTGGTTACAGACCCATGGCACCATGCCTGACTTTTACATGGGTGCTGGGCATCTGTACTCNTGTCCTCATGCCTGCCACAGCAGGCACTTTGCCAACTGAGCCATCTTCTCAGCTCCAGGAGTCGTATTTGGNTGTTAAAGGTGGAGTGCAGNGCTGCTGGTACGTAAGTGTCTCACAGATCACAGCATAGCCTGTCCTAGCAGACAGCATCCTGCCACCAAGGCTGAGAAAAAGGAGTGGGGGTGAGCTGGAAAGGTGGCTTAGCAGGCAGGAGCACTTGCTGCTCTTGAAGAGGACCCATGGGCCACATGGCAGCTCATAAGCCCTGCAGTGCCAATTTCAGGGCCTCCNACACTCTCTCTGGTCTCCATCGTTGCCAGGCATACACATTAGTGCACACGCTTATATGTAGGCAAAATACCCACGCACATTTAAAAAAAANGTNAAACTCTTGGTAAGATTGTATGGGAAAAAAGGACNGTGCAGTACTGATAATGTGATTTCGGACTTGCTCACTGAGCTGTCAGTTTGGACCGCTCTCTGCACATCTGGGATCCATCAAGGAGATTAAGGATGTTAAAGGTTTTGATCAGAGGTCAGTGTGTTGTGCACTTTGAAAAGGTTGTTTTAAGGACGGAAAGCACTTCCATGCAGATCGTACTGGAAACTACCCCAGTCAGCCTGAAAAACGAGTTGTTCCATTCAAGTCAGGGTGACAGCCATGTGGCTTTTAATCTAGGGTCAAAGATGGGGACCTGAGGGTGGAGGAGGAGATAGATACACTGTGGAACCTCTTTCCAACTTCACTCTTTATGGTGTTGAGAGTTTTCTTTTTAAGTCAACGAATCTGATTGTGTTTGTCCTGGCATTCCTCTGTGTGTGTCCTCAGGCTCCAGAGTGACTTTCCAGTGTGAAGGTCAGAGCCATCATTATGTACCTGTGACACTGAGCCCACTGTTTAGTTTCCACGTATTGAATACTTGGAGGGAATATGAAGAAGAAAATGTGTGCTGTGGTTACTCATGTGGGCAGATGATCCAGCTGGAGGTTAGAATGTCTGTGGGGTCATCAAAACCCGAGGGTGGGGAGCCAGCACCCCAGAAAGCAGCTGGTGGATTATGAGCACGGGGGTGATCTGTAACTGAAAAGGCTTCCAGCTCTTCTCATCCCCTCTTCCTCCTCCTCCCAGTTTCTCTCTCCTCATTCTCCTAAACCCCACTCCATTCCTCTCTCTCCCTCCTCCTTTGCTTCCTCCACTTTCTCCTTTTCATGCCTGACCAAATCAGCAAACTCGGTTTTTATGAGCTATTTAGATACACAGAGAGGAGGGGGAACAATCTACATGAAATATCCTATTGCCCCAAAGTTTAGCTGTTGACAAAAGAATGAGCAATTTTTCAGGAGAATCGTGTGTAATACATTAGGAAGAGAAACAAAAAATTAGCACTCTGTGGTAAGCTCATATTGGGTAGCAGCAGATTAATTTTAATCATTTAATTTGAAGCGCTGTTTTACTGTTTGTGTGTGTGTGTGTGTGTTTGTGTGTTTGTGTGTTTGTTTTTAACTGCTAGTCAGTGCTCTACACGGGCACTTAGTTGACTTTCATCCCTGCCCCAAGGAAAGCACTATCTCTTGACCAGCCAGTTTACAGTGCTGGTGCTTCCTCTCCCCAGTGCTGGACTGACTCAGGAGTCAGTGCTCATTGAAGACTGTTTCTGTCAGTCATCTGTCATTTTCCACTTCTGCTGTGCAGCTGTGAGACACTGAGAAACTCGGTGGCTTGTTGTTGAAATACCTGGCTCGGGTATTTCATGCCCACCGAAAGCTGTAGTGGGAGGGCTTTGCTTTGCCTTATCTGGCTTTGTGCAGCTCTTTGGCCTCTGGCAGTGCAATTCCAGAGTCTTTCCTGTCTCTAAGAAGGACCCTTGTCACTGGCTCTAGGGTCCTCCTGGGTTATCCATAAAAACTTCATCTTGAGATCCTTAGTCATGTCTGTGAAATGCTTTTCCCCTGAACAGGACCATGTTCATGGGTTCTCATTTTAGGCTACAGACATCTTATTGAGGGTTACTGCTCAACTCTCTGCCCCAGTGCCTGTCTATCTTTTAGCTAAGTGTCCCAGTCATCTTTGATTTTTGTCTTCCAGGGTGCTGTGTACTCAGTAGTTACTAATAAATGTTTACTGGATTGAAAATGTGACTTTGTTTTTAAGTGGCCCGAATTTGTGCCTGGATGAACTATCCTACCTTGGTCTAGACATGTCCTGTGTTTAGNTCAAAGGCATGCTTGAACATAGACACTCAGGCTTGCAAAGCAAATGCATGCTTCACATTAATGTTGGGCCATCTAGAAACCTTGAGGAGAAGCAGCTGTGAGCCAGGGCTGTCGTTCTGTTCGGGGAGACTGCTATTTTCCTAGGTGTTCATCTGGGCCTCACTTAACTTGAGAAATGGTTTCAAGTGTCAGTAGCTCCCACCAATGTAGAAATGCCTCCATAGAATGGCCCCGTTTGACCTTCGTTAACTTAGATGCTTCTTGGGGGGAAAACAATTGATGTGGGCTTTAGAGACAGGGAAGAAGTTGTAATATTACTAAGCTTTCTCTTCTCTGATTCGCTGAAGCTGACTGAGCTATAAACCCAGGACAGTCGCTGGCTGCACCCTCTGGAATCAGGGACAGAGGAAGGCACACACAGGGTTGGTCAGGGAACCCCTCACCAAGAAGCCAAGGGTCTAGGCAGCCAGGCTGTTAACTCTGTGACCTTTGGCAGGCCACTTAATTTCTCAGGCTCTCAAGTTTCCAGTCTTTTCTAGAAGCCAGGTGTGTGGGGCCAATGGTTTCACACTGTGTCTAGTGTCCCTTGGCACTCACTCTTCTAGACTCTTCTCTAACACAAGCCTCATGGTTCTCCTTGTGATTAGCAACTGAGCTGGCTGGGGATACACCTCAGGGTGGAGCATGTGCGCCCCTTGCATGCAATGGGCCCTGGGTTCCGTCCCAGCACAGCAAAAAGACACAAAGACAGCACAAACTGGGTTTGCTTTCAAATGAAGAATGGCTCTGGTTTCTCTCACCACCTGCTTGCAGCGGAAAGCTACAAGGAAACGCAGGCAGTGAAGGTAAAAGAAGAGCCCATGGAGGTGGACATCCAGGACTCCCCAGTCTCCATATCACCCAGCCGGAACGTTGGCTACAGCACTTTAATGGGGCGAGAGAAAACTGAACCCTTACAGAAGCTTACAGAAGGTAGAGTTCCCCCGGAGAGAAATCTCTTCAGCCAGGACATCTCTGTGAAGATGGCTTCTGAGCTTCTTTTTCAACTCTCAGGTAGGTGAATTGTGGGAAATGTTGCTGACTGAAAAGCACTGGTTTCAAAGCCCTTCCTGGGAAGGGAGAAGTAACCCATGAGACAGGTGTTTTGGAAAGATCTGTTTTGTGTACACCACATTAATGGTTAATGAGGTGTTGCCAAATTAAATTCCTACTTCACTTAAAAAAATTGTTTTTAGGATTTTATTTATGTGGAGGTCAGAAGACGACTTTTGGGGGTTGCTTCTCCTCCTCCCACCACATGGATTCCAGAGATGGAACTCAGGTCGTCATACTTGGTGGCAAGCCTCTTTACCTGCCGAGCCCTCTCACCTGCCCCACACTGGCTTTAACATAGTTGGGAGTTAGAACTCTGTACAATTCTCTGATGATCCCTTTGACCAGGCTCAGACATGTATCTCTGGGAAGGTTTAGTGTTGATCTCATTAGCAGCTTTCTCNTCCCAATGTGCAAAAGACAAACTTCCATGTCTTCCCAGAGAGCTTGCATTGCTGGGAAAATCATGTTGTCTAAATTAGGGAAATTTTATTATATCTTGCCGAAAAAATTTTTTAAAAACGGGAAAGACACCTCCAGCTGTGGTCTAAGAGGATGTTTTTGTAAACTAACCTTTCTTCCTTCAAATGCTTGGAATCCAGATGTGCAAATATTCAGCCCTGTGAAGGGTCCAGGTACCCGAGTTGTGCCTTCCGTCTGCCCTTCCAAGCTTCTACCATTTGTCCCCAGCAAATTTAGTATACTGCTACTCCTTGAACATGAAGACTGGTTTTGTTTACTTACAAGAATGGTATTCTGGCAGAGACCACACAATCCCTCATCTGGGTCTTCATGAAGTTTATCCACCAGTTGTTTTTCACTGAAGTTTGATAGAGCAGACACCTCTCACATTCCTGTTACATAAGACACTTGTCCTACCCCTTAGAAACAGATAGGAAAAAAGCTGAAGTCCATGCCACCCTGATAGATCAGCTTCTCCTTGGCCTGGTGACACCTCCACAGCTGTGCAGCTCTCAGATGACACTGAGATACTCCACAGTGGTGGAGATCACTAACTCAGTAAGGTTTAAAGGGTCTTGACTCATGGCATCCCTTTTCCAAAGGCCGAGGCACATTTCAAAGCANGGCTAAGAGTCCACATCAGCTGAGGCCAGGTCTGTGAGGCTTTGGGAGGTCTCACCCTGGCACAGTCACAGCCTAGATGACCCCAGACAAGTCATCCTGCCCAGGTTGTATGCTGGCTAGCAACCGTNGATGCTGGCAGGCAATCCAGATTCTCCTTTGGTATCACTGTTGAAAAAGAAAGAAAGGAGGTGTCCATGTAAATATACATGACTTGGCTTCACATCAGTCAAAGGTAGGAAAGATGTATAAACCTTGTTTATATTTTGCTTCAAGTCCCCAAGACAAGATTTTTTTAATCTACCTGGTCGTAAAATCTGAAACCCTTGTAGGTTGGCCAGGTTTTCTGCAAATATGTCAAAGAAGCTGTCGAGAGNTGTGATGGTCAGGGTAGAGTCCTCACATTTGTACTGGGTCAGTGAGGCTATGGGTTCAACTTGGTGTTCTTGAAAGCTAATTAAATAATTTCTGANAGCTGGTGGATATAGACCCCAGGATGCATGAGGAGAGGGCTTACCTCTTGTCTAGTGACATCGTCCTGTTCCTGGTGACATTTATTAGAATAAGCAGTCCATGGCAGCACCAAGAGCTCTTTGGCCATTTTCTGAAGGAGACTAACAACACAGACTGTCATCAGAGCTAGGGTAACTGCTAGTTACCACAACTGCAGTTGAGGGAAAGAAACAGGAAATACCAGCTAGGGAAAGAGGTAGAAACAGCTATTTCTGTGCACCTAACGTGTGTGCAGGTTTGGGTGTGTGGTATGTACTCATATTTACGGAGGCCTCGTTACAGTCAGGCAGCACCCAAACTTAGCTCACTAGTTCTGTTTGATCAGTGTTTTAATAGTTTTGTGGATGCGTCTAGATGCTTTTGACTTTCCCAATAAGATAGAAACTGGGTGTTTCTGCCTAAAAGATGGAAGCAGACTGAGCTTAACCCAAGGCATGTGTTTCATTCTGTCTCCTTATAGAAAAAGTGAGCAAAGAACACAATCACACGAAAGAAAACACCATCCGGACGACCACCAGGTAGGTGACTGCTGTTAGTGTCACCTCTGTACCCTGTGTGCTCCTCAGGCCTGTTTCACTCATGTACTGGACGCTGTTCTCCCAGGGTTCTCAGCTGTTGAAAACAAGACAGACCCCTAGGATANACAGAGAGACAAACCTTAGTATTTATTAGANATCTACAAGGAAAGGGCCAGCCTGCTGGGGACTTTTCCATATGGCATTGTTTTTCACTCCTTTCAATAATTTTATGAAGTAGATGTTCTTATCACCTTTGCAAGAGTTTATTTTTTACTTTCTGGTACTTGGATCTGAACCCAAGGCCTCTTCCATGGTGAGCGATGTGTTGTATCGCTGAACTTGGTCTCCAGCTATCAGAAACATCTGAATCTGAGAGTTTAAATGGGAGGCACAGCATGGCGGCTGAGTCTGGGGCTCAGAGTCTGGTGCTCAGGATCTGAGGTTCTTACGGTGGTTCTGCTTCACATTGGTGCTACAGCTGTGAGCTCACTGCTGTCCCACCNTCGTTAACTTGAAGCATTTTCCAGAGGGAAAATATTTTAAAGCAGACGGAAGATAATGCTTTTTAAAAGTTGCAAGAGGGTGAGTGAATTGGCTCAGTGGATAGGGGTGCTTGCTGCCAAGCCCGGCCACCTGAGTTCCGTCCCTGGAACCCACACGATAGGAGAGTATTGACTCTTCCAAGTTGTCTTCTGACCTCCACGTGNATGCTCTGACATGCCCACCCCATAAACAAAGAGTCAAATAAATACTTTTTTTTTTAAGTTGCAAAAGCTGGGCACCGTGTTATACCCTATAGTCCCTACTGCTGGGAGCTAAGGTAGGAGGATTGCTTTACCTAAGAGTTTAGGCAGCTTAGCCAACAGAGTGAGACCAAGTCTTTAAGAAGAAAAGCAGGAAAATGGATCTGAATTACATTGTAGGCAAGATCATTTCCCATTTGGCAAAGGTTGGGGAGTAGTCAGCAGTGTGGGTTGCCCACCATTCTGCCATCAGGAAGAATGGAGGAACATCAATATGGGTGCTCACACAGAGCCTTGGAGGACTCNCCCCTCAATAAAAAAGTAAGGTAGGTTAGGGGCAACAAGCAAATCTACAGAAAGGGAGCTTCCTTGTGTGGGACCACCCTTAGCTAGCCTCTGACTTAGCCCAAGACAGGAGCCGTGTTAGGGAGCCAGGGTGAGATGAGTTTAAGGGACGGAGGGAGAAACAGGGAATTGGTTCAGTCAGGAGTTTGCTTTCCTGGGCAAGCAGAGTTGTGTTCTAACTGGTCGGTTGACTGGTTTTATATTTTGCTTTGTATGTGTGTATCTGTGTGTGTGTATCTGTATATATGTATATGTATGTATGTATCTGTGTGTGGGTATCTGTGTGTGTGTATCTGTGAGTGTGTGTATCTGTGAGTGTGTGTATCTGTGTGTGTTTATGTGGGTTTGCATGTGTGCACATGTGTGGAGTAGTTCTTTAAATGCTTATTCACTTTGTTGTTGAGACAAGATCTCTCATTGGCTTAGATCTCAGCAAGTAGGCAAGGCTGGCTGTCCAGCGAGCCCTGGGAACCCACCTGGATGTTTTTTTAACTTGGGTTCTGGAGGCTTATACTCAGGTCCTCAATGCAAGTATTTTACCAGCTGCACTATCTCCCAAGCCCTGTGCTCTCAATTCTTGAAACAAATGATAAATGCATGACTTTCTTTTAGTCATGCTGTAAACTGACCTCATTGCACCATGAGGTATAGACAGAACTCTCTTGGATTTTAATCTGAGATTTTCTTTTCTGCTCAGTTCAGGGGAATTCAGAATATTGGATATCAAAGAGAAATGAACACAAAGTCAGCTTGCTTCATCCTGGGCTACATAGTACTAGGAAAAGAACACCATTGCCCTAGAACAGAAGACTGACAGCCCTTGTCTCTGAGTGGACAGAGATGGACAACTAGTCTTGTGAAGATGGTCCCTAGATTGTCTTGGGAAATGACTCTGGGTGGGAAGCCTATTTTGTCTATGNCCTTGGATGCCCCAGCAAGAGATTTGNGTTTATGTAAATGCTAGCTTGCTGCCTCCGTGGCATCCTAAGTCCGTAGTCTGTCTGCTGTGTCCCAGAGTCATAACCTCTGATAGAATTGCCTTGAACCTTAGTNACCCAATCACAACAAAGTAATGACACATGCTCATTTCACTTTGCTTCCATGNGATCTTGAAGGTCATAGCTCGGGTCCCTAAAATGGAGTGTGAGTGGGGNCTCTCTTGAGGTGCTTTAATGAGGGAGGGGGCAGTGTGGGGAGAGGAGGAGTCTATGGAGGTTGTAGTTTTGGCTGGAGCCTCCTTCAGCTCAGTCTCCTGGGGAGCCCTGGAGTAGGAAGTGCACTGCAGAGTCCAGGCTGCCTCCAGTGTGGGCACCAGCTCCTTGTACCCCAAAAGCTGTTTCCTAGTGGAGGCTCCCACTGGGAGGGGTTGTCACTAATTGTGCAGGAGGAAGGAGCTATAGGCAGGCCCCCAGCAGCATTCATTCCCAGGGAGGCTGCTAGATCCTGAAGAGTATATGCTGAATACTTACATTACAAAAAGGTGTGTGAGACCATGTTATTTTATGCTTTTCTCATGTTCTGAGAAGAGGGAAGAAGGCTGAAATATGCCTCTAGTCTAAATTGTGTTGGCTGGAACTGAAGCATAATTATAGTTAGAGGACATTTTTATTTTTAAGCATTNGACAAAAATGAATCAATCATAATTTCTTCTCTTGCTGGGAGATTATTCTAAGGAAGAAAAATCCAACTCAGATCTGCCTGAAGCAAAGGAAAAGTTGCTTCCTGGGAGTCCCAACCAGACGCAGTGTTCAGAAGGCAGGATTAGGCCCCATGGTTTATAATTCCACAAAATCCTGGGTGTGTCTTTAGTTATTCTTGTTGACACCTTGGCCAAATCCACAAATTGATTCTTTTTCACCCCTTACCTCATGGCTTGAAGTGGTGTCAAGCTGGCCCAACAAATTGTCTCCCACCAAGGACAGNAGAAGATGATAGCGCCCTGGATCTCCCTTCCTAGTTCTTCATTGCTTTAAAAGGACCTTATTTTGTATACACAAGGTCAGGATGTGGGTTATATTTTACGATATGATTTGTAATATCCTTCAAATAGATTTACATCAACTCTTTATTTTCATGTCTCTGTGTTTTTAAGTATGTAGTGGGATATTTGTTTAATTACTTTTTTGAGTCAGTCTCACCACATAAGTTGGTTTGACCCAGAACTTTCAGTCATCCTGCCTCAGCCTCCCAAGTGCTGAGATTACATGGGTGCAGTATCCATTTGGCCCAGTTATCCCATTTCTAGTGTTTATTTCCTAGAAGAACTAACTGTTTAGAACAGTGGCTCACCACTAGACTGTAGAAGTTACTATGTAGTTTAATTATGAAGGAAGCCCTGGAGGCTGGCCTGCCCCTACAGTACAGAGACACAGCCTTTTCNTGCCTCTTTGATANTGATGGATGTCCAAGTTCCTCCACTTGGGGTGTCTCCTGCTCCAGAAGTTTGGGTAGTTACAGGACATGGTGGGCAAAAACACGTAATNTGAAGAAAGTTGCTGNCTGCCTCCCTGTCCTACATANGGCCATAGTTTCCTTACATTTGTTTATCACTATTGATTTCTATGTTCATCACATGCACAGGGCCTGTGGGAAAGCATAGTAGTCCCCAGTGAAACACACCGAGGCTTGCCGTTCCCACCGGCTCTATTGGGAGACCAGGGCCAGCTCCTGTGCCTGACACCAGATGTTCATTGAGTTTTCTACCCTTCNGGCCAGAGCACTGCCCCTCGGACCATACCTCTGGTATAAAGCATCAAATNTGGAGAGCAGAAAATGACAAGAGACAGCATTTCTCGGCAGTTTTTAAAGGAGGCTTAGATGAAGCTGAAGGCTGAGGCTAACCACTAGCATGTTTCTGGGTTCCTTTGTCTGTTCTTTATACCGCTGTAATGGAGAATTTCAGAGATACGCAGGGGTGGAGAGAGGCGCCAGTCACCATTCAGACTATTATCAGTTCCCAGCCTGCATTGCTTCTTCTCTTCTTCTCTCGTCACCTCTCTCCACAGATTGCTTTGAAGCAAATTCTAGGCATCAGAATGCATGTGTAGTGTANTGTANGCATGTGTGTGTACATGTGTGTGTACATGTGTGGGCTTGATCACCTGTACGTGCACGGNATCATGTTTCTTCATCTATTGCTCTCTACCTTAAGCTTTTGAGACAGTGGTTCTGACTGGTCTGGAGCTCATCAATTAATCTCGACAATTAATTGCCCAGCAAGTCCCCCAGAGTCACCTGTCTCATGCCCAGCACCAGCATCAGATACTGTTCCTGGCTCTTCATTTGTTTCTTTTATAAAGATGAGGTTGTACTGTATAGCTCTGGCTGTCCTGGAACTCACCATGAAGACCAGGCCTCGAACTCACAGAGATCCGCCTACCTCTGCTTCTGGAGTGCTGATATTAAAGGCATGTNNCACTGTGCCTTTACTAACTGCTTGACTTGCTGCTCCGAGGTTTCACGTGGGTCCTGGGAACACACATTCCTTGTGCAGCAAGCATCTTATCCACTGAGCCATTTCCCAGACGCCTCTAGACTTCATTTTAAGAACTGATTTGATTGCTTTTGTTTTTGTTTTATTTTGCTGTGGTGCTGCTGTTGGAGCCCTTGGCCTCAGACAAGCTAAACCAGCACTCTGCCAGTGAGCCACATCCCCAGCAAGAAGTGGTTTAAGAATTTTTTATTTTCTAATCCTAAGACCTTAGAATTAGCTATGTAAAGTAGAGCCATCTTCCCAAAAGTAAAGGCGAAAAATAACCCACCAAAGTGTACCAGATAGCCAGACAGAAAAATCAATTTACTTAGCAGCTGGAATGATTGGATCATGTGATTCTGCCTTTACCTTGTCCCTCTGCCCTTGTCGGGGCCTTTATAAGGGCACCTACACTGAATGCAGCCTGTAAATTCTCAAGCTACCTCCTTTCACCCTTTAACCTTAGGAGTCTAGAGAACTCGAGTCTAAAGAGGCCTGGAGGTCTCCTCTGAGAGAGTGTGTGGGTGTGTGGGTGTGCCTGCTGCCATCTTCCTGACACACAACTGAGCAAGGGAGTCCTTGGTGGACTCAAGAAAGTAGAAGGATGGACCATGGATGAGTCTAATAAAACCCTAATTTTTTAAAAAAATTTCCTTTCCCAGCACAGACCTAGTTTCTACAGGGAGCAGATAACCATCCATCATGGTCATTTGGTAGATGAATATACATGAGGCATGAGACCATAACCATTACAAAGTTGAGTAATAAAAGAGAGGCCTGACTTTTCCGCCGTGGCCCATCACCCAGCCAGATGCTGACTAAGATGGAAGTGGAAATGGACCCCTAGAGTAAGCATCAGATGGTTCCTGGCAGGTGAAGTGGATGTGTTCGATGTTGGGTAACACCATGGACTTTGACCAGTGGCTGCCAAGAACCCTCTCTCATAATTTATTTCCTATTTCCATTAATAATCCAGTGTCCATAAAGGGGAGGTCAGATTGCAGGCATAGAAGACAGGACTGCACACACTGGGCTCACTTTATTCCAAAAAGAGCCACGTGTTTGCCTGAATCATCCTTTTATCCATCACTGTACAAGAGGTGGAAAATCAGAGAAAGAAAGACTTGTATTGTACCGTGCAGACCAACATTTAATTTGCCCAATTTTCCAAATCTGAAATGCAGGCTATTTTTCTATGATTTAGATAATGGCACAAAGCATTGTTTACTAAAAAGACATATTCACTTGATAGTGTCCAATATAGAATTTTCCTGCGTGGTCTCTTGGATGCATGCCCTTAAATATTTATGATTCAGTAATAGAAATTGCACAGATTGGTAAAAAGCGTCATGTGCTGCCTCCGTTCATGCAATTTTCCCTTCTCATTTCTCTGGCAAACCTAAGAGAATAATGGTGTTATTACTTTAAAAGTGAAAAATTACTTGGGGAACCCTGAGTGAGACAGAAGCAATTAAGAAAAGAAACAGGAAACAGCAAATGAAATTGGTGATTTTGAGTCTCTCTCTTTATATTCTATTTACTGTTCATATTTCGTGACTTTAAAATCGAGTACATAGAGAACATCAGTGCATTTAATATCGCATCACTATTAATTTCATGGAGCCCCGTTCAATTAAGAAACTATAATTTATTTTTATTTTTTAGTGAAATCAAGGTTGTCTAGGGGCCACATGGTTATCACCATGAATTTTTAAGATATTCTTTCTCTGTATACTGCCACCTTTCAGAATATTGTCCCAAGAAATATTTAGATTTTTGGTGTCTCTGATGTTGTCCCCCTCTAAACGTGATGCTTTTGTGCAGTGCACAGCCCNAAACANTGCCTGCAGCTGCCTTGGCACACACACTGGCTTGAGTGTCTTTTTATTGGAAATACATCTTCAGCTTCTCTTTAAATTTTCGTTTTTCAAAGAAATTGAAACTGATTCTTGAAAATAGTTTATTACAGACACGTGAACCTCTTGAAATAATTTGTACATTATTGCCAGTTGTGTCTGCCCTCCCTCACTGAGCTGTGTCCTCCATTGGCTTGTACATGCAGTCTTCTGGCCTCGTCTCTCTCCTGGCAAGGATACCCAGGTGGAGATAAGGCCCTCCTGGAGCTGCCCAGGCCACGGCTCTTGAGGGGCAGGTTTCGAGTTCCTTTCAGGGTCTGAAGAGGCCACTGGTGTCTGTCCTTTATTTCCCATGCACTGGAGTGCTCTTCCTACTGGCTGGCTCCGGTCTTTTGTCTAACTCTGGAGTGACTGGGATGAAGGTAACTGTTGAAGACTGGGTGAGGAGATAGCCAGGGTCTGTGACAAGCACAGCAGCCAGTGGCAATGGAACCAAAAGGCAGGTGTAGTTTAGGTGCTGACCTCAGCCTTATCTGGGGTTTTNTCTGAACTTCCCCAAAGCTGTTACTAGATGTCCAACAAATAGGCAGAAGCTGACCTTTCATAGTGGGACAGCTCTTGAGTGACAGCAGGCCACGGGGGCATCTGTGTTGCATGGATGTGGTCGGTGGCTTGGACATGACCTTGCACCAGTACAGGGAGAACAGAGCCCCCCTAGTGGCTTTCCACAGAGAGCCCCTTGTCTGAGTTTCTGTGTGAAGTCACATTCTCCCTGGAGACCTGGTCGTCTAGGAGCTGACATTTCACGCATCCGGGTGTGCTGGGCTCCCTGCGTTGGTCTGCGGGTGGCTTGGGTTGCCCTGATCTGGCCTCTTTCCTTTAGCGGCCCTGACAAGGCCTGCATTGTGCTCCCTGCCCTGGGAAGTTCCTTGGCCCCTTGTGGATGAATGCTGAGGCCCAGCCACCGGAACCTGGGCCCTGAACCTTGGGATTGGGTTCTGTGTATTGGCCCACCTTTAGGAAGACCAGAAATAGATGGTACTGCACATTTCAGAGAAAACTGGAGCCATTGCGTGTGTGTGTGTGTGTGTGTGTGTGTGTGTGTGTGTGTGTGTGTGTGTGTGTTTCCCCCGAGTCCCCAGTTTCCCTCCCACCGTGTTTTTGTTTTGTTTTTGTTTTTTGTTTTGTTTTTGCCCTGCAGCCTCCCTTCCTTGCATACTGTCTAGACTGGGAAAGCCATGCTGAAGGTTACNGTGCTGCCAGGTGGTTTCTGTTTCTGACTGTGGTTTTGGCTTTTTACAACTGTGATTCCATACTCATAAAAAGTAAAGGATCAAAACAGTCAAATGGCACAGATTTTGTGAGAGGTTTTCAAGATAACTGACTTTCGGAGTATACAGAATATACACTTAAATAATCATCATTCGTAGCCCTCTACCGAGAGAGCGCAGTGCTAAATTGGCAGNGGGTGTATTTGTGGAATTTATTCTTATGTACTCAAAAATTCCCAAAACCAGGATCCTACGGTATATACAGTTTGATAATCTCAGTTCATCTAGGGCTATGTTATACAGTATTTTTGAGTTAGTCAGTGTAACTCAGTATTTTTCTTTTAAGATTTGTCTAGTATCATTCAAGATTTCTATATGTCATAATTTACTTAACCAGCCCCTGTTACTGGAGATCCAGAAGACCACTCTCCCCCACATGTAACTAATGTTGGAACTGGCGCTGAGATAAATGGACTCAGGCATTGGGCTGGGGAGGCAGCTCAGTAGGAAACTTGCCTGCCATGCCTGCATGAAGACCTAAGCGTGGACCCCCAGCATCCTCTGAACAGCAATGCACATCTGCAACCCTAGAGTAGGGGAGACAGTGCATCCCTGGGGCTCACTGCCCACTGCAACTTAAGTGTAGGTTCAGTGGAATAGCCTGCCTCAAAATAATAAATAAACTGGAGAGCAGTGGAGGAAGACCCTGGAAGTCAGCCCCTGGCCTTCACATGCCTGTACGCATGCACAAAGACAGAAAGAAAGCACTCACATTTTCCAGGCCTTTGCTATAAATTGCCAAACTGCCTTGCAAAGATTCAGTCTACCATTCTACCAGGACCTGCTGAACGAGAGGAAGGCAGACAGAGGCAGACCAAAATTTGAGACCTGACCAGCCCTATACTTTTAATTTAAATATTAAAATGGTTTGTTTGTTTATTTGTGTGTGTGTGTGTGTGTGTGTGTGTGTGTGTGTGTGTGTAGCTGCCTACAGAGGGCATCAGATCATCTGGAGCTGGAGTTATAGACAGTTGTGAGTTGCCTGACCTTGGTGCAGGAACCGAACTCAGGTCCTGTGGAAGAGTGGTCCATCCTCTTAACCCTGGAGCCATGTCTCCAGCTCCTAAAGAATTTTTTTTAAAACCAATGATTAGATTTACTGTATTAGAGTTGAGATATTTTAATTTGTTGACTCCTATTGGTCTTAGAGGTTCTGTCTGTGACAGGCATGTATCCCCATTTTCTCGTGCCCTCCTTTCCTGTCACTTATGTATTTTTCTGTTCCATGGTTAACCTGGGTCATATTGTTTGGTTGTTGCTGCTGACTCTTTATGATGATGGTGAATTTCAAAACAAAGCAAAGAGAATAAAATAATGTGTCACCAAATCCCCACCTCAGCTGGAAACTGTCTTCAGTCCTTTTTCGTCATTCTGTTGCTTGTGTGTGTTTATGACACAGGTGTCATGCACATTAGGCAGACATTCTACCACAGAGCTGTAACACAGTGCTGTGCCACAGTGCTGTGCCACAGAGGTGTACCACAGAGGTGTACCACAGGTGTACCACAGAGGTGTACCACAACAGAACTGTACCCTCAGCAATTCCCCTGAACTTTCAGTCCCATCCCAGATGCTTCACTCTTGGGTCCCCCACCCTTTTTAAGTTTTATTATGAGAGAGAGGGAGAGGGAGAGAGAGTCTATATGTCTGTGTGTGTGTGTGTGTGTGTGTGTGTGTGTGTGTGTGTGTGTGTGTGTGAGAGAGAGAGTGAATGTTCACACCACAGTGCATGCATGTGGAAGTCAAGTGACAACTTTCAGGAGTCAGTTCTCACCTTATACCATGTGGGTCCCAAGGACCGAACTCAGGTCCTTAGGCTTGGTGTCCAGTGTCTTTCCCCACTGAGCTGTCTGACTAGCTCCACTCCCTGATTCTGTGAGCATATGTCTCTTTAAAAAAAAAACCAAGGATACTCCTACCATGCCACTTCACACCTTATAAAACGAGCAACACCATTAGTCTTCATTGCTGAGAAGCTTCTGTTGTCAGACAACCCGCCCTGGTCGGAGGCCACCCATGTCTGTGAAACAGAAGGAAATACATGTAGCCTCCTCATCACCTCCAGGAGCAGCCGCAGCTCAGATGTCAGTGTGCATGGTTCCTGTCAGCCTGCAGCCCTGCTTAGGAGCCCCCAAAGCTGCAGTGCCAGCCCGTGTNTAAAGCACACGTCCAGCTGACCTTTGCCAGTGTACGCAGAGTAACTGTTCTGCTCTGCTCTCTCCAGTCTCTCTTTTTGAAAATGTATCCAACATGGTGGATCATCAGACTCCCAGACCCTCTTCTGAGGTCACAAGGTCTCTGTTTATTATGTGTCTTTTAGGTTTGAATAAAGAATTTTCAGTCTCAGAGAGTCAGGGTGGGAACCCANGGCACTGTCTTGGATGTTTTCTGCCTGATTGCCCTTGGCTGCCATCCGGGGCTAGTGGTGAGATCTCTGAGGAGGAAGGTCCTCCTTTCCGAGGTCCTGAGGAGAGAAGGGCAGAGTTCCTCAGTTCCACTATATCAGCGTTCTTTTTTACTTAATGTTCCATCACTTATAAATAGGTTACAAAACGAACATACACGACATGTATATGTGCACACATATATTTATGTATGCTAATCATCTCTTATTCTAAATTGTTACAAATAAATTAATCAAAGAATGTGATATTTAAGGATAATTAAATAATTAACAAAATAAGCAATCCCTAAGAAAGAAGAAAACCAGAATAATCATGAAAATGAAGTTGAGGACCGGAGATGAGCATTGTCAGTCCGTAGAGGGCTTGCCTACCATGCATGAAGCCCCGGTCCAGTCCCACCATCCCCTCAGCTGGGTCTGATGGCGCTCGCCTGCAGTCCTGGCCCTCCTGAACTGGAGGCGGGAGGGTGAGAAGGTCACGGCCACCCATGACTACACAGCAAGTTCCCAGCAGCCTGGGATCTGAGAGACCCTGCCCTGAGAAATTTTAAGAGGTGGCGGTGTGTTAAGTTGAAAATGAAATACAAATAAGATAGTCCTAACTCAGAAATCTCAAATGTTTCAAAACTCAAAGTTTTGTGCACCAACATAGCACCACATATGGAAAATTCCACGTCTGTCTCCACGAATAGGTCACCATCAAAACACAGGTGCACTGAAATTGTTGTGTGTGGTTACCTTCCCGTGTAGGGTATATAGGACCCAAATGGACTTCCTGTTTAGATTTGGGTTGTCCCCACGGTGCCTCTCTGTTTATATGAAGATGCTCCACGTCACACACCCTGTCTCAGGCATTCCAGGAACACTCAGCCTGCTGTATTATTTGATTCTCTTTTTCTGTAATGGAAAAGCACACAGGTGTGTCAGTGGTTTTGTTCTTGACAGTTAAGCATATTCTCATGCAACTCTTCCAGCATCACAGGATGTTACTCTTGCCCTTAGGTTCCTTAAGGAGCATTGTACTGAATCCAGCACTTATCGCTTCTCGGCCTTTTGGCTAAGATCAAGTGTAGTATCTGAATCCAGCACTTACCCTAGCCCTCATCTTCAGATAATCTCGTCCTCCAAATATGATACATTTATATAATAATAAATATAGAAGGAAACGGTTTTGTTCTTTAGCAAAGCCTGTAGTCTGTTACTCTAGCAAACTGTAGCTTTTGTTTAGACATTGCCAATCTGTTCATATTTCCTCCAGCCTCCTTGTCTAGACATGGAGATTCCATAGGGGACCTACCTGTATCCGTTTGCCTTTTGTCCTAGCCACATTCNGTGTGGCCAGAAAGTCCTTGGACTTGTATAACGCACATCCGTGGGATAACCTGTCTCTTGTGGCTTTTGGAAATATGGAAGACTGTTTTCTCAACTACAGCTTCCTGATCACTTCAGAACGAACTCAAATCCTTTTAGACATATTTTCTACCCAGAACTTGAGGAGAGAAAATTCAGATACATAGATGAATAATTAAGAAACTTTTGTCTTGAAATTGTACTTTTTTTCCATTCACTATAGAAATCTATCTGTGTGCAGCAAGAGTTGGGATGATCTGCCTTTTGTGTTTGATAGGGTTCTGTTCCACCATGNTGTGTAGGTCTGAGTCCTCAGGAGGAGCTCATTACAGAGTGCTCCCTCCCTCTGCTCAGTCCTTCGGTTTCTGTGCCATTCCCAGCTCAGAGATGCGAGGTCATTTTCCTCCTTTTGAGGAGCAACAGTAGTTGCTCCCTTTAAAAGGTTTGTTTTATTTTCTTCCCTTCTTCCTTCCTTCCTTCCTTCCTTCCTTCCTTCCTTCCTTCC